>PVHP010003138.1:0-47408 GCA_004024765.1 Zapus hudsonius | reverse complement strand
CTCTGCCACTGCAGCTGGAAAGTGAGTCAAACCAACCCTGGCAAGCTAGGGCTAATAAAACCTCAAGGTCTACCCCAACAATACACCTCCTCCAGCAAGGCTCCACTTCCCAAATTGCCACCAACCAGGGACCTAGCATTCAGAACACATGAGTCTATGGGGGACAGCTAATTCAAACCACCATATGGTCATTCACTCTCTTCCATGCCCCCTCTGAGCCTACTGCCTTCCTGCTTGGATCCGGACCAACATATTTTGTATTCACTAATAGCAAGGTCTGAGTTTAATGTCTCTTTTTATTCACAGATTACCTACAAGGCAACTCATGACAATTAATGCTGAAATTAATTATTCTTTCTTTTTACCTGCTTTGAACTTAAATAGGAATTTTGAAGAGATGAAAACAACCGAGCACACACACACATTTTTCCAGGACAAAAATGCAGAAGAACAAAGAGCAGGATGCTAATTGGGATGTAGAGTCTGATTTTATGGGTTTTATTCCTCAAATTTTGGACTCATAGACATCCACACAGAGCTTTCTCTTTCTTTTCTGGATCTGAGAAATGAAAGATGGTCGCTTCTGTTTTGATTAAAGTTGAATATAAATAAACTGGGCCACTGTGGGTTCCTGAGCAGCAGGGATGCAATATCAGTGACCAACAGGGACCAAGAGTCCTTCCACATCCTGTCCTGGGGTGGAGGCAGAGAAGGAGGTTCTGTGTCGGGACTAGTACTTCTGGGGTCTCTGCCCTTCCTGTTCCCCTCTTTCTTCAGTACTTTAGCTGTCCTACCCTTTCCACGACCACTCTTACACCAAGACTCAGGGCAATCAGGTCAGGAAAAGTAAAAATCAGGACAAGAGGAATAAAGGAAGTAAAAGAAGAAAGCTCCTGACCATCTCTCCTCTTGCCCCAGAGGTGGTCTTGTTGGCTGGGTTTGAAATCCCTGGGCCATCTTCTATCACTTATCCCCATTCCCTAATCTCTAGGTGATCCCAAATGTTCTTTTGAAGTAAAAGAGAATTGTGACTTTGATTCTCTGTGAATCTAAGAGCCCCCTTTGACATTTGTGTCTGCACTTGTTTTTAAAAATGAATCCAAATATAAAAATGGATGTGTGTGTGTGTGCGTGTGCATGCATGCATGCATATATGTGTGAATGTGTGTGTATTAGGGGAGGAGGGCAAAGATAGTTGCCTTTAATCTATTTTTCCTATTTCAGGAACCTTTAGAAGACATAGTCCAAGTTCAGGTCCCTATTAGGGAACCAAAAAAAAAATGCTATAGGAAACTTCAAAAGGATTTTCTTCCATAGGCTGGACACCCACGTGGATGATGAAACACCCTAGCCTCGCAGCTCCTTGACCTCCCGATGCGAGGCCCATGATCTCCTGAAGTACTAAATAAGTTAGCCACATGCTCCCTGCAGTTGCTCTACTTTGGGTGGAAGGATACTGGGGACTGAGCACAGGGTCTTCCACACCATCTACTTCTCATCCTCTCCAGCCTTTGCTCTGCTTTTAACATCGTTTGAGCACGTTCTCAACCAGCACCACCTCCTCTCCTTGCTAGCAGCTGGACCATCAGTCTTTAATCTTACCAGGACCCCATCCCAGAAGCCCCTCCCATTCTGCTTTATCCCTGTATCCCGGGTGCCTTCTCTCTTTATGCTCCTCGGCTTCCTTGGATCATCTCTTGAGCATCCTTTGGAAGTATACTTAACTCCTTGGTTTCTTTGTCCTTTGTGGCTTCTCCTTAGGATGCCAACCCCTAATGAAGGATCTCCCACGGGTTCCCCAGAATACCACTAAGAAAATCACTCATCAGGGAGATAGAAACTTTGCCACATGTACCACCATCAACCTCGGTGTACCTATAATGCTTCTGACATTGAGAAATACTTGGAAAAGGACTTATCTGAGGAAAGCACGCTGAGGGAACTTCTGAAATGTAAGAACTGAGTAGAGAAGCCTGAAAATGAGGCCAAGAAAATGGAGCGGCACAGAAGACAACCAGATGAGAGGAATAAAGGGGGAAGAGAATTAATAAAGTAGCAAAGTTCTTTTTATTTATTTACTCATTTATTTTATTTATTTATTTATTTTTATTTTTATTTTCAAGGTAGGGTCTAGCCCAGGCTGACCTGGAATTCACTATGTAGTCTCAGGGTGGCCTCAAACTCATGGTAATCCTCTTACCTCTGCCTCCGGAGTGCTGGGATTCAAGGCATGTGTGCCACCTCGCTCAGCTGAGCAATGTTCTTTCCACAGGTCACCAACCAGCCAGGAGAAGAATGGTGGCAGGGTCCAGTGCTCACTCAAATTCTAGCAGTGGTCTTCTTGGGCAAACCCCAGCCTAGCTCATCAGTTTTTGCTGGTGTTGAGGGAATCGCAGTTTCAGCTAGAAAAGGTCAGTGATCCCAGCACATATGCTGAAGGAATGAGGAAGGTTGAAAATCTTGAGGTCTTGAACAGAGGTGAAGCTATCAAAGGTCACTCAGGGACGGGTTAATTCAAGGCTCCAGATACGGCCATGGGAATTGGGTGAGAAAGTGAAGTAGATATGATTACCACTGGAATATTAGATCCAGTTGTTTTGGGTCTCTTTAGTCAAATAATGAGTTCTTAAAAGATATTCATCTTCTCAGCTGTCTATTTGTCTATAATAATATACTTGGCATGTAGTAAGCATACCATAAATAAATAAAGTGAGATAGGCATTTAAGCTAGCTATGGGGAGACATTGGTCAATTGAAAAACATGTCTCATGGGGAAAGAGGAAGTCTTTAAATAATCAGACATGCACATATGAAATGACAATCGGCTAAGTGTTTTCTGAAGTTCACAGGACACCATGCTAACATAGCCTAAGAGAACCGGGAGCCTTGTCTTTTAGAGACAAGAGGCCACTGAGTTGGGGAAGAGCAAGCTAGAGACCCATTCTTCTCGGCCAATGATTGGTTGAGCCTATGACCAACCAAATCAGATGTAAGGAGAAGCCTTCTCTGGGCTTTGGGAAAATGTCACTTCCTGGCATGAAAGAGACTTAAAGGGGGTGCTCATCTCCGACTGACCCTTTCCTGCAGCCTGAGATCCTTTCTTTCGAGACCATGATGCATATGGCCTCCAAATGGGGCCACGCGGAAGACATCCAGAGCCATCAACTGTGTGTTCTAACATCAGCATTCAGTCAGCATGCAGGTGATGCTTATTTGGAACTTGACTAATAACCTTGTTGGTCTGTTATTGGTAATAATCAAAAGGTAAAACTATGCCCACATGTCATAAGAATGTTTACATGCATGTCACAAGCTTAGTGCTGGAGACAGTTTTTGTTTTCAGTATATACATTACATCTATAGTTCAAGTAGCTTTCCTGGACACCCATAGGACATGCTAAACTTCTTCCCCCAAGAGTTTGGTCATATTATTGGAAAATAAGAACAAAAAAACTGGAGCAAAGTGGGATATGTGGATAGGTGGACAGACAGAAAAATGGAAAGTTCATTAATCTGCTCTTTGTTTTATTGTTTAAAAAAAACATGAGTCATACAGTAAATTTTTCTTTTTTCGTTTCTTATCAGGTCTCTCTATTATTATGACAGGCTGTCAGTAGCTTTGTAGCTTCCAAGGAAGTAGAGACCAGAGGAAGCATTTCAAGAACTACTTATAGTACAGAGTACAATTAGATAACAATTAGTAGTACCTGGTTGGCAAAATACCAGATGTGCAGATATGTAAAGAGTATACTCAGAAAATGACCTCAGGAAACACATTGCAAGGAATCATCTCTCCTAAATTAAGGAAAACAAGTCCTGTGCAGCAGGTTAACAACAAACCAATCACTTCTGCATGCCTGAAGTCCAGGAGCTTTGCCAAATACAAAACCAGCCACCTCTGTAGGGTGTGAAGCAGAACAGCAAAGGGCCTTTCTGTGTGTGATGTGGCTTCCGGCGAGAATGCATGAAGAGGCCAGAGGAGAGCTTGAGGGGTCCCCTCCATTGCTCATCCACTCATTTTTCCTTGAGATGGAGTCTCTTACTGATTTGGGAGCTTGCTGTTTTTCATGAGCCCCAACAATTCTCTAGTCTCTGCTGCCTACATAACTGAGGTTACAGACATGTGAGTCCACACCCAGCAGTTTAGGTGATTACTGGGGAATCAAACTTGTGTGATCTCAGACCCTTTCAGGCACTCATGCTTGCACAGGAAGTGCACTTAACCACTGAGCTATCGTTTCAGCCTTAGATTTAATTTTTTTTTAAATAAAAGACCCTCTGGAGTAAGAATTATCCATCCCAATGCTGGGCATGGTACCACTTACCTATAATCCCAGCACTTAGTAGGCTTACTCCATAGTCACAGTGAGTTCAAGTCCAACCTGGACTACATAGTGAGTTTCAGGCTGGGAAGAATTATCTATCCAATTTTGCCAATGAAAACACAGATTCAGAAGACTCAAGCTTCCAAGACCATGAAATGAGTACATGTTGAAGCTGCCTGGAGCAGATATGCTAATGAGAGTAATAAAGACTGAATGTAGGAGCCTGGGAATAGAACTGCTTAAGCCTCAATAACCATGGAAATGACATGTGTGTTGGCACATACCTGTAATCCCAGCCCTGGGTAGGCAGAGATAGGTGAATCCCTGAAGCTTACTGGCCAGCCAGTCTAGCCTAATAGGTGAGCTCCAAGTCAAGGAGTGACTCTGTCTCAAAAGGAGGTGGCTGGCAAACCTGAGGGGTGACACCTGGCATTGTCCTCTGGTCTCTACATGTATGCACTAACACATGCTTGTGCAACCATATTTCTACACACATAGAGACACATGCAAATAAACAAAAAAAAACAGTTAAAATAAAGAGTATATATTTTCATTTCTCAAGTTGTAATAATAAGATAAAACTCACTAGCACTTTCTCCTCTCTCCCTTAAAGATGTGGTCAAATAGCACTTCCAGGGTCTACTGTTAACCAGTGTGTAACCTGCTTGCTTATAAAAGGTGCTGGGTGTCTGTGCAGGACAGCATGTCCAGCCCCTCCCCACCGCAGGAACATCTGGATCACGCAGCAGTGAGCAGCTCTGCCTGGAAACCACTGGCAGGAACCATACATTAGAAAAGACAGACTTTTGCTTCCTCGTCAATTACCAGTCACCTCAATTCCCCGGGGAAGATACAATCAAGTGGGTAGCAAAGGTATTATTTCAATAGGAGTCACTGCAAAAGGTCAAGGCTCAATAAGAGTGATTGTAACTATGGTCCAAAGTCTCATAGGATTTTTTTAAAATTTGTTTTCTTTTTTGTTGTTGTTGTTGTGAGGTACTTGGAATTCCAAGCACAGTTTTGTGCCAAGACTCAAGAAGAATGAAAGCCCAGGACTTCCCCTAGATACCCACTTCCTCAAATTTGAGGCAAAAGTAAAATCTGTCCAAGGGTAGTTGAGAACTTCCTGCTGGTTCGCATTTCACATTTCAAATAGACCTTGTACCTAACCCTCACCCTGGCATCTGAGCTCAGTGCAAACAGGTGCCCGGAGGAGACCAGGGACATGGCACTTTCCTGAGCACCTGATGGGCAAGTCCGGGTAAGTGCTGAGGAGTGTGACTGGTTTGGATTCGCTAGGCTCTGGAGTTCTGGAAGGTTCTTGGCAATTAGGCAATTGCAAAATGGAAATTTGGAAAGTGGAAAATTTGAATTAAGCAATTGTGCTCTAAGAAACCTTTATCTTCTAATCCTCTTAGGTTACCCAGTCAGAGGGAAATGGTACCTGTTGGTGACATGCTCATCAAATCCCAAGTGGCCTATAGTGATGGGGTTAGGCAGTGAATGGGGGGGGTGATCTTCCTGAATGAGATACAGAAGCTAAATTGAAAAGGTGACTTTTTTAAATCTGTTTATGGCTAGTGACAAAAATACAAATATAAATATTTTGTTCTTTTTTATTATTATTATTTTATTTTGTTCTTTTTTAAGGAGGAAGAAATACAAAATCTTTGACTGAATTTTAAGTTATAATTTCTCTCTCTCTCTCTCTCTCTCTCTCTCTCTCTCTCTCTCTCTGTGTGTGTGTGTGTGTGTGTGTGTGTGTGTCTTTGCTTTTTGTTTTGTTTTCGAAGTATAGTCTCACCCTAGCCCAGGCTGGCCTGGAACTCTGTAGTTCTAGGCTGACCTCAAACTCACAGCGATCCTCCTATCTAGGCCTCCCAAGTGCTGGAATTAAAGGTGCTTGCCACCAGGCCTGGCCAGGTTACAATTTTGACTGATTTTTTTATTTGTTTGTTTGCTTGCTTGCTTTGTTTTATTTTATTTTTGTTTTTCAAGGTAGGGTCTTGCCCTAGCCCAGGCTGATCTGGAATTCACTATGCAGTCTCAGGCTGGCCTTGAACTCACAGAGATCCTCCTACCTCAGCTTCCAAGTGCTGGGATTTCAGGCCTGCACCACCATGCTTGGCTTTGGTTTTGTTTGTTTGTTTTAATTCTGTGATCAAGGGTAAGTTATTTAATCTTTCTAACAAATGTTTCCTTGGCTGTAGTTGGGTATTATATCATTGTAAAAATAATATAAGCATTGTTATGAGGATCTATATGCATATTGCTTAGAGGTGCGTGGAATATACTGAGTCTATGCTGGCCATCATTGAACAGTCATAGAAACTCTAAGATGGGAAGGATTGACAAGTCTAGCATATATGTCTCTTATCATGCACTGGACATGCTTAATCCAATTATTTCTACTGATGCTCATAGCCATCCTATGAGAGTAAAAATTATAATCTCCACTTCAGCAATGCAGTGCAGCCACAGAGAGGAAGTCCACTCTATTCCCAGATCACAACTTTTCTTATTGGCAGGGGATAAATTTAAAACCAGAACCCACAGTTAAGACACCAAGCCATCATGCCCTGTGGCCTTCTCTGCCATCTCGTTTTATGATGGGTGAGGAGGAGAGGAGGGAACAGTCCCCACAGGCCCCTCCAGGAGAACCCTCAGAGGCTAGAGACACAAGTCACCTCACTCTTCCTCTCCCCAATACAGGTTTACAGTTGCAAATAAGCTCCCTCAGAATAAAACAGTTCTGGGACATAAAAAATAATAATGCATGAAAATGCATATCTTCAGTGTTCTGTACCTGGGGGCTCTGAACTCACTCTCCTCTCTGAGAACTGATGCCCGAGGAAGGATTAAGAGTGAATTCTGCTCAACATGGGAAGCAATAGGATGCTCTCAAACTAATATCCTTGGGAAGACTTTAACCCTCTTCCTGACAAGCTATAAAAGTTTTCTTTTAGCTCTAAAAGTTTTTAAAATATTTTTATTTATTCATTTTCAAGCATATATATATATATATATATATATATATATATATATATATATATATATATAGAGAGAGAGAGAGAGAGAGAGAGAGAGAGCACCAGGGCCACCACCTTGTGGGTCTGTCATATGTGGGTCCTGGGGAATTAAACCAGGGGCCTTAGGCACTGGAGGCAAGTGCCTTAACCGCTGAGCCATCTCTCCAGCCCTCTAAAAGTTTTTGAAACAAGTATTTTATCAGGATAGAGGAGGGCATGAGGTCCCCATCTCTTCTTGAGGAGTTATTGGCAATTAATGGTTGATATGGGAGAAGAAGACACTTTTTCAGGGGTGAAGCCCATGCTCTGATAAATACCCCCATGCTAATGCAAGCAACTCAAATTAAACTCAGTCTCTCTCTCGCTCTCTCTCTCTCTCTCTCTCTCTCTCTCTCTTTCACACACACACACACATCAAAGTAGAAGAGTGTACAGTTAGAATGGGTTCAGCAGGAGAGGATGAAGAGGATGAAAAGAGAAAGTAATAGATGATTATGATCGTGCATAAAAATTGCCAATAAGTAAAATTAAACAAGTATTTTATCAGAATTTTTTTTCTTTTTTTGCTTTTTGATAGTAGGCCCCAAACATTTTTCAATTAATGAATTGCTTTCAAATAGATCACCCATAGCTAATCTCTCCAGCATACCTATGGAATGTGAACTTTTTAGCCCATTACTCAATAGGATAAATGCTGCATGGACAGGTGGAGAGAGAGAGAGAGAGAGAGAGAGAGAGAGAGAGAGAGAGAGAGAATGAGAGAATGAGAGAGAGAGAGAGAGAAGAATGGGCTGAACAGCACCCATTCCCAGGTCTTCTTCAGGCAGTGAACTCTTCAAGTTGGAAAGAAGTCTGTGGCTTTAAAAAAATTAAAATAAAATCAGGGTTTCAGGTTAGCCCAGGTTAGTCTTAAATTCATTATGTAGCCCAAATGAGCCCCAAATTTTGATCCTCCTGTCTCAGCCTCTCAAATGTTTGGATTCTAGGGTATGTGCTGGCTAAAATCTTATAGATTTGATACAAAATCTCAAGGACAATTAAAAAAATTATCATATGTAGTCTTAGCAGGATGGGCAACGTTTTAAACAGCTTATACCCCTCCTTGTTCAGAAATTATCTTTGAGGGAACAAAGGCCTTTGCCTTCTATAACTTGGTAATTTTTCCAGACATTCCATTCAACAGAATTTATCTATAACACCAGATAAGGGCCAAGGGTGCCATTTCTCCTATGTATGTCCTAAGATGCCCCAGAATGGTTATGATTTGCTCAAATAATCAGCACTGCTATTACATAAGACACCTCAAGAAAGAGAGCTTTCCCAGACTGTGCAGGTGTGATTTTAGCATCCATGGAAGCTGCCCACTGCTCTGCAGATGATGCTGCATGCCTGGGACGAAGCACTATGGGAGATTTTGAGAACATATCTGACTCACAAAACTGTCATCTCTGTGTGCTTGTGTGTATGATAAAGAGTTGGAGAAAACAAGCCCCTGGCTTGGAGCAGACCTTATCTTGAGCTCTTTTAGCTGAGTTAGTCAGCAATGACTCAGCTGTATTTGACACATTACCCTGCCTCTGCCCCATTCAGACCTCATCTTGGTGTTTCTCACAGAGGGTTCTCTTGCCAAGTCCAATTGTAACACAGGGACAGGTAAGTCCAGGGAGGAGCAGGAGAGACCATTCAACCCTCCACAGCACACATCGGCTGAGCACAAGCTTCTTCGATTTGTCAGAACACATCAGAGGAGGGATGGAGAAGGAAATACCAGCACTGGGAGCCCACTGTGGTCTGAAGGCTAACTGTCACTCTTCTTTCCGACAGGTGAGAAGAGCCAGTCAGAATGGAAAGCAGACCTCCAACAAGTCCAGGTACCCAAGGGGCACACCATCAGAAGGAAAAATCTTGCCACCAAAAGTGATGAACAAGGTTTATCAAGCGAATTAGGACATAGACACTGGTTTGAGTGGGGATCATGGGTACCATTCTGGGCCAATGCTTCTCTGTCCAAAGAATTGAAGAAACTGTTACATTTACTTAATTACTGTACAAGAGCCACCCGATCTAGACATTGAGCATTCTCTGATTTTCAGTGTTCCACACGTGGCTTGGAGAGAGTGTCTCTAATAAACTATGACCCAGGTAGAACGGAGATGTACTTTATCAAATGTGTATGAAACTGCATAACTTGTTATTATGGCTTATTGACAGGGCAGCTCAATATAGATTATGCAAACATCCTTGCTAGTACTCATACCTCATTGTAGGTATGATTTCTGGATGTTTATGTAAGGGAAAACATACCAATTTTTAGATATAAGCAAGTAGAACAGCATAGTTTAAGATGAAGTAATTTAGAAAACAAATTATCCAATTCAATTCTATAGCATTTACAAGAACCTGTAAGTCTGTGTGATTCACATTGTAGGGGAAATCTATAGATTAATTACAAAGAGTCATTGTGCTCAAGGAATTGCTAATCTCATTAGGAAATTAAAAGAAACACAGATTGGCCCATGTGACACATGAAATCAGTACCAAATGCCATGGAATCTGAAGAAGAAAGAACTCCAAGTAGTTAGGAGAATCCAGGGAAGATTTAAAATTTATTTATTTATTTGCAAGCAGAGGGAGACAGAGAGAAGAGAGAAAGAGAATGGGCATACCAGGGCCTCCAGCTGCTGCAAATGAACTCCAGATGCATGCACCATTGGGCATCTGGCTCTAGGGAATGGAACCCGGGTCCGTAGGCTTTGCAGGCAAGTGCCCTAACCACTGAACAATCTCTCCAGCCCCCAGGGAGGATTTTTAGGGACTGGAAAAGAGAATATAGCTCTTCAGAAGAGATGGCATGATCAAAAGCAAGGAAGTGGTCTTCTTAGAGGTAGGATATGACAGCAGGATGGGATTCGAGGGGAGGATGGGGAAGAAGAGAGGCTGAGGATGCAGAAAAGTGGTGCCATATTGGGCCAATGTTGACCTCACATGACCAGTGGACACATTTTGAGCATGGACTTGTCATGCTCATTACCCGAGGAGGGTCACATTATTAACCATCTTACTGTAGTCTATTGTAAGCTGCAGAAAACAGCATAGACTTAAAGTGGACAATCTGATAAGCTTTTGGTAGATGTGTATCACCACAAGGTAGCAAATGTATCCATCACTCTCTAAAGTTCTCCGGGGTCTGCTTGACTCTAATCCTTCCCTAATCCTGCTCCCACTGTTCTGCTTTTTGTCATTGTATTTGTTAGACTTACGTAAATGGAATCAGACAGTAGGCACTCTTGTCTGATTTCTTGCAACATAATTCTTTTGAGATTCATGTGTGGTGTTGTGAGATTGAGTAGTTTGTTCCTTTCATTGAATAATATTCCATTACATGGACGTACCATAATTTGCTGATTCATTCACCTGTTGGAAACATCTAGGTTTTTTCCTATTTTTGTCTAGTACAATGAAAGCTTATATAAACACGCACATAAACATTTTCATAAAATTATATATTTTTGGTTTTGCCTAGAGCTTGAATGGGTCAATCATATAATAGAAATATATTTTCAAATGCTTTTGGAAGTGTAACTGGAATACAGTAGGTCTACATGATTATATCTATAATTTGGTAAGTTTTACCTTACATATCCAGAAATCATCACCCCCATCCAGATAATGAATATATCCATCAACCCAAATATTTTTTCGCCTCTGCCTGCTCCTCCACAACCTCTGATTTGCTTTCTATCTGCATTAATTAGTATGTACATTCTAGAATTTTATGTAACATCATATAATGTGAACAATTTTTGTCTCAATTGTTTCATTAATCATGCTTTATTTATTTATGTTATTGTATATATGAATTAGTTTGCTTCTTTTTATTCCCAAATAGGGTTCCATTTCATAGATGTTAAAAATGTATTAATTTGTTCACCTTTGATAAGCACCAGATATTACCAGCAAAGCAGCCATGAACATTTATGACATATCTGTGCATTATCCTGGATCTGTTTGCTTTAGACCCTCTAACTTTTTATTTAGCAGTGAGGATTTAATCTAGAGCCTTACCCATGTAAGCAAGCATCCAGCCACTGAACTATATCTCCGGCAATGCCCCTTTAACTTTTGAAACAGATTTTAAGGAAAAATTAAATTAGCCATTCTAAAGCTCACAATTGAATGATATTTAGGACACTCACAGGCTGAGCAACCATGCCTTCTACCCAATTCTAAAACATTACCATCGCTCCAGAATAAAATCCCTTACCTGTTAAGCAATTTGGAGCAGCTCCTTTCTGTTCTCTGTTCTCCCAGCTCCTGTCAATCACATCCGTCACTGTTTGATACTTGATTTTCAGATGTGTTCTTCCATTTTGGATTATATTTCAATGGTTTCATAATTTTTTGATGTGCGAAAGTTTTTAATTTTGACAAAATCCAACATATTCCTATTTTTGTTGCTTGTGTTAAGAATCCATTGTTAAATTCAAGATTATGAAAATATACCCCTGATTGCTGCCAATTGTGGAAAGGTTGAATACACAGTTGTCTTAGAAGGATTTGTTAAAGGTATTATACTCTCTTCAACAAATGGCCCTGGCCACTGGAATGTGGGTTTATTTCTGCATTCTTATTTCTGTTACACTGGTCTGTTTCTGCCTACATCCTGCTCTTGATTCCTGTAACTTTGGAGTAAGATTGCTTTAATGTAAGCTCTGAATCCTCTAACCTTGTTCTTCTGGGTTGTTTTGACCATCCAAGACTCTTTGGAATTCTACAGATTTCATGGATGAAATTTACACTTATGTTTTTAAAAAATACCATTAGGATTTTGATAGACATTGAATTGAATCTATATTGCATTGGGGTAGTACTGACATCGTAAAAAGATTAAGTCTTCCAATCCATGAATATGGGAGATATTTGCACTTATTTATACTGTCTTTAATTTATTCTGATAGTTTTTATTATTCCAGTCTTACCACTTTGGCTAAATCATCCCGATATATTTTATTTGTGTGGAGTCTATCATAAATCATTTTCTTAATTTCATTTTCTGATTACTGCTGGTCTTTAGAAACCAGACTGATATTTGTATGTTTTATATGCTGCTGAATTTGTTTTTTTTAGCTCTGGTCGTTTTCATGGACTGCGCAATTTTTCTATAGACAAGATCATGACATCTATAAATAGGGATAATTTAACTCCTTCCTTTACAACTTGAATGCTTCTTATTGATTCATATTTTTATTGCCTAATTGTTCTAGATAAGGTGAATGAGTACTTATTTTTCTTATTCATGACCTTAGAGACATAGCTATCAGTCTTTGATGTTATTTATAAAGCTTTTACTAGCTCATCAAGAGTTTCTGTCAGGAAGTATGATGCTGGCTTCATAAAACGATTTGACAAAAATATTGCCTCTCTTTCAATTCCTGTGAGATTTTACATGGGGTTAGACGGTAGGTAGAAGTGACCAGCATAGACGTGTGTGTGTCCATGCAGGTGGAAGACAGAGGTTGACATCAGGTGTCTTCCTTGATCGCTGTTCCTTATTTACTGAGACACTTGAACCTGGAGCTCACCAGTTCAGCTAGTGTAGTTTGTCAGTTTGCCTCAGGGATCACCTGTCTCCTCCTACTACATCCTGAGATTACAAATGGACCATCACAGCCCCTGGACATTTTCATGGGTGCTGACTTCTTCATCTTCTCCATAGTTATTTTTGTCTAGTTGACTTTTTTTTTTTGGGGGGGGGGTTCCAGGTAGGGTCTCACTCTAGCCCAGGCTGACCTGGAACTCACTTTGCAGTCCCAGGTTGGCCTCCAACTCACATCGATCTTCTACCTCTGGCCTCCCAAGTGCTGGGATTAAAGGCGTGCGTCACCATGCGTGGATAGTATACTTTCTAAATACTTTAAATAATAAGAAAAAATTACATCTACCCTCTCAGTTTGCCATTACAGTGTTCTTAATTTTCTTTGATAAATCCAGATTCCCATTCTATACAATTTGGCTTCGGTCTAAAGAATTTTCTTCAACATTTTCTGTACATGTGTGTTCATAAACCTGTGGGTACACATATAAGTTGTGGGTATGGGTGCACCCCAACACATATGAACACACATACACATATACATATACACAGCCAACCCTTTAGTCATGGGACCCTCTCCCGGCCCCTTATAATGAAAGCTTCCTACTGATGAAATGCTTTTAAAATTTGCATGACCGGAAACCCTAAGAATTGCCTATTACACAGATTTTTTTTTTTTTTTGCTGCATATAGGATTTTGAATGACAGCATTTCCTCAGCACTGTATGATGGGCCTTTGTTTTTCTTGCTTGCATTTTCTGACAAGCAACAAAGCAAGTTTGTTCCTCATGTCTGTTCTGGATGCACCATGACTGTTTCTTGCTGACTGTTTTTGAGGGGTTTTCTCCAGCACTGAGTCTTTCATGTGCCTCCATGAACTCTGCATGTGTTGTATTTTATATGAGGGTAGTTTGAATGCATGGCCTCAGAGACTCTGGTGTTTTATTAAAATTCAGCCCCTAGCAGGGTCCTGTGACGGGGTGTGTCACTGCGGACGGATCTGAATTCCAGCCCAAAAGCATGCAGGGAGATTTGATCTCTGGCCAAGTCCTGCTTGCTGTTTGTTTGTTTGCTTGCTTGCTTGCGTGTTTATTTTTCTGTTTCCTGATTAGTGGTGGTTTATCTCTATGCTTGCCTTTATGAATGGGAGCCAGCTTCTTTCACTATTGATGGAACTTTCCCTGGATCTGTAAGCTTAAAGTAAATCACTTTCTCTGAAAAAAAAACCCCTGTGTTTGGTTGGATGTTTGTCCCAGCAACATTGGAACATGTGTTTCGGAGTTCAGCACATTGCTTGGGTCTCTGGGGCTCAACTTTTAAGTTTCCAAAAAGTTTTAGAATTATTTCTCCAAATATTTTTCTCTCTCTCCCCCTCACTGTAAGGGATTACAACTGCTTGCATCCTAGGGCACTTGAAATTGCCCACAGTACACTGGTTTTCCTCTATGCTCTTGAGCTATTTTTTATTCTTTACTTTTTTTTTTTTTGGAGGTAGAGTCTTGCTTTCACCCAGGCTGACCTGGAATTCACTAAGTAGTCTTTGGGATTAAAGGCATGTGTTTCCATGCCCTGGAGAGAGAGAGAGAGAGAGAGAGAAAGAAAGAGAGAGAGAGAGAGAGAGAGAGAGAGAGAGAGAGAGAGAGAGAGAGAGAGAGATATCAGGGACTCTAGCTGCTGCAAATGAACTCCAGATGCATGCACCACTTTGTGCATCTGGTTTTATATGGGCACCAGGGAATCAAACTCGGTTGTTAGGTTTTGTAGCCAAGAGCCAGAACCTCTGAGCCATCTCTCCAGCCCTTCTTCTGTTGCTGTGCCTCCTAGTACGCCCATCTTTTCTTCTGTGATGTTCAGTCTGTCATTACCACCCTCCAGAATACTTTTTTATTCCCCCTGAGACATCATTGATTTCACCTCTAAAAGTTCACTTTGGGTCTTTTCTATGTTATATCTCTACCAAATGTTTTAAAAAAGCAATGACAATACAGTTTTCATGACCTTCTCTGGAGGTCTTAGGTCTATCTTGATTGATTAGCTGTCTTCTTCATTAGATGTTGAGTCTTCCTGCCTCTTCTGCATGCCTGCTCTCACCTTTACTGACTGCCAGACATTACAGATTTTACCATATTGGGAACTGGGTATTTTTTTCATTGCCATAAATCTCCAACTTTGTGCTAAGAGGCAGTTAAGTTTCTTGGAAACAATTTGATCTTTTTTATATTTTATTTATTCATTTTCAAGCAGATACAGAGAGAGAGGGAGAGAGAGAGAGAGAGATAGAGAGAGAGAGAGAGAGAGAGAGAACACCAGGGCCACCACCTTGTGGGTCTGGCTTATGTGGGTACTGGGGAATTGAACCGGGGTCTTCAGCACTGGAGGCAAGTGCTTTAACTGCTGAGCCATCTCTCCAGCCCACAATTTGATCATTTAAGTCTTGCTGTCATGATTTGTTAGGTGAGTCTGGCACAAACCTCAGCCTGGGAATAATTATTTCTCACCATAGAAGCAAGACCTTCCTAAATATCATACCTAACATCCAATATGAGAAATACACATTTTTCCAGTCTGGCTGGAGGGAAGAGTCACTTTTTCTGACCAGGTGTGATCCTTGACCACTGTGCCCTCTAGTGCTTTCTAATCTTTCTGTGATACACATGTGTGTTGATCTTGAATACTTGAGGAGGGCGTGTGTGTTGTCCTTGGCTTGGCGAGCAAAAACAAAGCCATCTGCTGTTGAAGGAGGCAGCCAAAGTGGCCAAATAAAGCATCTCCCTAAATACTAGCTGCTTCTCCATAAGTCCGGGATTGAAAGACAGTTTTATTTTTCCTATAGTTTCCAGCATGTGTACACAAAATATGTATTGCTTTCATTATTTAGAAAGAGTATTGTTAAAACTCGTCTTTATAATGCATGCATGTATGTGTGGGTGTGTAGATGTGTGCCGTGTGTGGATGTCCTTTCTCAGGAATTTCCTTTTTTCATTTTTATTTTTAATATCTTTTTTTGTTAATATTTTATTTATTCATTTTCAAGCAGAGAGACAGAGAAAGAGAGTGAGAGAGAGAGAGAGAACACACCAGGGCCACCACCTTGTGGGTCTGGCTTATGTGGGTCCTGGGGAATTGAACCCGGGGCCTTAGGCACTGGAGGCAAGTGCTTTAACCGCTGAGCCATCTCTCCAGCCCTATTTTTAATATCTTTATTGTCAATAATTAGGTATATTATGTGAGCAGATCTTGTGATGGTATCCCCATTTCCCTGCTCTCTGTCCCCTACCCACTGGGGTCCCTCCTTGGTGGGCATGCTGGATCAGTCCATGGGGTAGGCCTCCTTTCTTTGAGACAGGGGCTTTCGTTGGCATAGAGCTCACCAGTTAGACTAGACTGCTTGCTCAGCAAGCCCCAGGCATCTGCTCGCCTCCACGACCTTGGCCTTTTCACATGGGTACTGGGGATTGAACTCAGGTCTTCATGTTTGCAGGTCAAGCACTCGACTGACTGAGCAATCTCCCCAGCCAGTTGGAATAGTTTCTAAAAGTTTAGTTTTACTGTCACATTCAGGATATAGATCTGGTTTTGCTCTTGGCTTTAGGGAAGGCAGACTTTACTGATGATTTAAAGCTTTTTTAAAGAAATATTTTATTTATTTATTTATGAAAAAGAGAGTGAGAGCGAGAAAGAGAGTGAGAGAGAGAGAGAAAGAGAGAGAGAGAGAATATGAATTCGCCAGGGCCTCTAACCACTGCAAATGCACTACCATGTACATTGGCTTTACTTGGGGACTGGGAAATCGAACCCTGTCCTTAGGCTTTGCAGGTAAGTGCTTTAACTGTTGAGCCATCTTTCCAGCCCTAAAGCATTTTACTTAAGTGAAAACAGAATCAGGATTCTGCATACAGCTGCTGAAGTCATTATACTTGTATCCAGTAATTCAAACGAGACAGCTCTCCTGACCTGCCCCCCACCCCAGCTTCTGCAATAACTCCACCTGTCTCCCCAAAAGAAAAACCTTTCTGCCACCTCATTTTCACTAGCAGGTGGCTTTGCTTTGCACTTGTTAAGCCAAATGGCAAATGTGAAATTATCTTGCTCTTTCAGGAGACCAGGAGACTAACCCAGAGAGCCAGGCCACACTCCAGAAACAGAGCAGGCAGGTGTGACCTGAATGAAGGGTCCCCATCTTCTCAGAATGATGGCTCCAGCTGCTGATCTTCAATGCCTCCTTTGTCGCCAGGGCCCTCGTGGATGTTCTTTTGAATAATTGAATAATTTGATGACCTTTCCAGAGATCAACAGTGTCTTCCAATTGAGGAAATTCTTCTCTGAAATTTTAGAAGGGAACAAACTGAATCCTATTCACTTTCTTTTATTAGGCAAACAATTTACATTTTTTTATGAAAATGAAGTCTATAAACAAGATTACTTCATTAAGTCACCACCTCCTCAGCTTTTCTTCTCTGCAGTAAGTATGAGCTACAGTTTAACAAGCCTCCTACCAGCCTCCTGAGCATTAAAAAAATTTGTTTTCTCTTCCTCAGAGTTTCAACGATGATGCAAAACCTTTTGTATTTTCCAGAACTCTTGGAAAAGACGTTTTTTTGTCCTGTCAATGAATCAAGAAAGGGGCCTTTATCTTTCCTATTACAAAGACTATCAGTGTCGAGGTTCCATCATAATTGATCGGTGTGTATCCAAGCCAGATGACCTTCACAATGACAAATGTGGTCACATCTGTCAAGCCAAAAGCGTTAACACATTTCATGAAAACTTAAAACTTGCATCCTTGCCAGAAGGGACCATGGGTTCCAAACCTATTATAATATTTGTGGTTGAAAAAGAGTTAATGAAAAGCTTGGGTAAAAAGTATGAAGCATTTATTTCATGTTGTACAAAAAAAGATTGGCAAATCTTCAGCTCATACGCCTTTTGCTAAGAACTTTAGTTTACATAATTTGTGTCTGAGAGGGAGCTGATGAAACAACTGTTTTATAAAGGCAAGGTGGAATTTGAGAAATATTTAAATAAGCTTTTTTGTCTCCTGTTAAAAAATATACAAAAAAAATTGGAGAAGATAGTTATTTATGGACTCAAGATTCCAACCAAAATAGAAACCTCTGAATTAAAATTTAAGCTGAGCAAAGTTTTTCAATTAATGATGCATCAGATCCAAAGTTCTAGAATAAAAGCAATTTAAATAATAATCACAGTTTGAATTTTTAATCAATCTTTAGACCATGGATAAAGGAGATCTTGAGTTTTTTTTTAATTCAATTTCTAATGCAAGATACAAATCATTTTCATTCCTAATTTGGGATCCACATCAGTTCAGTATTTTATGTCTGTCTAACAGAAGTGTCAATGTAGAAGTTGGTATAAATAGCCTGGAAAAGATGCAATCTGTACAGAAGATGTTTAAATGCCACCCTAATGAGGTGATGTCCATCAGAACTCCAAGCAGGAATTACTTCCTCATTTGTTATGACAGGTGAGTCAGAGGATGACAGAGTGTTTTCTGTATGTGAAACAAAATCAACCCCCCAAACAAAACATTAGTCAGAGGATGACAGAGGGCTTTCTGTATGTGAAACAAACAAAGGAAACCAAACAAAACATTATAAGCCAAAAAACAATAAACATGCTCTGGACAGAAGCCCAGGGCTGCAAATTCAAATGCAGAGGCCATCTTCAATACTATTAAAAGTAACTTTTAAAGTCGGGCTGAGGAGGTAGTTCTGTTGGTAAAGCGCTTGCCTGGCAAGCCTGAGGACCTGAGTTCAATTCCCAGAAGCTACTTAGCACTGTAGAAATAGAGACAGGCGGATCCCTGGGAGTCTCTGACCAACCAGCCTAGCCTAATTGGTGAGCTCCAGACTAATGAGAGATTTTGCCTCAAAAGAGGTGGATGGCATTATTGTAGATGACACCCAAGGTTGTCCTCTGGCCTCTGTACACAAGTGCACACATGTTCCTGCACACACACTTCAAAAAGGCACTATGCTAAGACAAAGTACTATAAGTGGAGTGGATGAGAATAGAAGAAAAAATATATATGTATATACATATATATGTATGTATGCATATATATGTATATATATACATATATATAATTTAAAAGGAGAGATAAAAGAGAGACAGACAGAGAATGAGCATTCCAGGGCCTCCGGCTACTATAAATGAATTCCAGATGCATGTGCATCTGGCTTTATGTATCTACTGGGGAGTCAAACTTGGGCCATTAGGCTTTGCAGGCAAGCACCTTAACCACTGAGCAATCTTTCCAGCACTCTTTAAAAAAAACTACTTTTTTCAGTATCTAAGTTTTTTATCTATCATCTATTTGAGAGAGAGAGAGAGAGAGAGAGAGAGAGAGAGAGAGAGAGGGGGGGGGCACACTAGGACATCCTGCCACTGCAAAGGAACTTCAAATGCACACACCACTTTGTGCATCTGGCTTTCCATGGGTACTGGGAAATCAAACCTGGGCTGTCAGGTTTTTCAGGCAAGTGCTTTTAACTGCTGACCTATCTCTCTAGCCCCCAAAGCTTTCTTTTAAATTGACATATGAGTCAATAGCAAGGAAGATGGGATTTCTATAAATTCTTTTGAACACACTCTTCACAAATACATCTATTTCCTCAGGGTGGGTGAGGGAAGACCTGGAGACTTATAGAAAAGATTGTTCATTTAATAACCCAATAGAAACCAATGTTCAAAACAAAAGCCCCAAACCTTGTGATTGTGACTTCTCTTTCCATTTCTCTGAGCTTTTCTCACGGATGTGACACATAATTCAAGGGTGAAAATATGGAGATGGTGAGGAGCCAGTGGGCAATTTAAATGACAAGGAAAAAATGCTGCTTTATTGGTAATTCCACAGCCTGTCCCAAGTGTACTAAAAGAATTCTTCTGAGTTCAAAATGAATTGCATGGGTTATTGTTGACACATGTCAGCTGAACGTTTCTTCCTACCAACAGCAAGAAGATTAAAGACTGGGTTTCCTTCATGTCATCATTTTACCAGGATACAAAAGGAGCTCATCAGAATATAGAGGTGACTGACATTCCAGAGCACGGGAACATAGCCCCCTCTCAGCCGAAACAATAGTAGCTTTTTCTTTATCCTTAGCAACTGGCATCAATACATGGAATAAATAAGTGAGGAAACATATGACCTTGTTATTTTTATGATTAACAAGAGAAAAAAATACTTTGGTGAGAGAGCTAAAAGACACTGCAGATTGCCATTGTCGTGGTAGGGGGGATGGAAGTGAATGGAAGCAATTTTTAATAGTTGTTAGAAATACAGTATTTTCCATCATTGTTATTCAAGGTATGTAACCAGCTTCCTTTTGAATGACTAACTCTAGGGCAGTTTCTATATTTTTTTCCATCTGCCTTGCATTTTAATATAATATCACTTGTGTCAGGTACTTAGCTGAGTTTTTTATTTACTTCATAAAGAGACTTTGTGAATTTACCCAAGTCCTTTCTCAGAGAGACAATTACAAATGGAACTTTGGTCTCCAGACAGCTTTATGCATGTGCTTTTTGAGGTTTATTCCATGCTTACAGCAGAAGCCAAGAGAAGGAGAAAGCAAATATATCTCCAAGTAGATTCAGTGATGAGAGCAGAGGTACAGGGTTGAAAGGGAGGCACAGAGGAGAAATTGGACTCAGGGACCCACCTCTCAGAGCCAGGCTGAGCATCATATAGGGGTCTGAGAACAGGGGAAAGACACACTGAGAAGACCAGCCCTTGTCTCTGCAGGCTAGCTCTGGCTAATGGACAGCTCGATGCTGGAAACTGTGGGGGGACTCTGCAGGTGTCGAACCTGGGTGGCCGCAGGGGGACTGTTTTTCATAGGAGATAGACAGGAAATCCACTGTGTTCTAATGGCAAAATTCCTCTTGCTAAGCAGGAGAATCCCTTTGTGAGTGACAAAATGCACATTTCCAACCCTATCCCGTTCTTCAGTGCCTGTAGCCTATCAGAGACTGCCAGCCCTGCCTCTCCAAGGATCAGTCTGGGATCAGACATGGTAAGCAGAGTCCCTTATTTCTGTCTCAGGATATCATCCCCAGGAATGTGTGGAGGCTTTGTGGTTCCACTAATTAGCAATTGACTTTGCCCAGGTCCATCTTCCCCAACACATTATAAGAATGATTCCAAGCCATAATATAAAGATGTATTTGTTCATTTCCCTCTCTACACGTAGGCTTTGTCATAGTCCCAGCTACCGCTAAAGGTGTTAGATACTCTTAGCTAAGCCAAAGCTTGGCTCCAACCCTCTTCTACACACAGACACCAAGAGTCCCCAAACACCACTTGATTTCCTTGCCACACTGCCCATGCTCCTCAGGCAAGTCAGTTTCTTATCGAGTTCCTTCATTCACTCACTGTGATTATCCTTGCTTCTCATTTTAACCTGGCATTACTTCCTCTTCATTTCTAATGACATCTCTTCTAGGAAGTAAATATAACATACCTGCTCTGTGAAAAGCAACTTATAATTGTTAGTGTTATGGTCAGCCACATGCCGCTGGGATGAACCTCCAAATCAGGAATAGTTATAGAAGGAAGGGATTTATTGAAGTTACAGATCCAGGGGAAGTCCCATAATGGCAAAAGAGACTGGCCTCCTTTTCACAGATCCAAACACAGAGAGAGAAAAAGAGAGAGAGAGAGAGGGAGAGAGAGAAAAGAAAGAGGCCATCACCAACACCACATGCACACACACCCCACCTGTCAGCAAACATGTGGGGGGGAAGGAAAAAATCAGATTTCCTTTCCCTCAAGTTTCCTTATATCCTGCTCCCTACTGAGAGGGCTGCCCACTCTGGAGGAAGGGCTTGCTCTGCACAACCTCCTCCTTTAGTTAATCTCTCCTGTAAGCAACCTCAGAGACCCACCCAAGATTACTGTGGATTATGAAACATGTCAAGTTGACAACAAACTTAACCATCACAGTCAGCTTTACCAATGTGCTGTGTTTCCAGCTTTGGTTACTAGTGATAAACAGGCTGAGTGGTTTGGTTCTCCTGCATGGATATTATCTTATTCCTTAGAGATATCCCCACTGACTCCCCCTCTCTGTGGGTATTGGGCACATCTAATGAGGCAGAGCCTCTTATTTTATCTAGCTGATAGCTCTCCAACTATTTTAAAAGCTTTTCAGAGCATGTCAATTTCACCAAGCCAAACACCTTGTCTCAGCTATCCATTCAGTGAGCAGAAACAGTTGTATGAAATAGGGATAGGTAAATTAACCTTTCCAACAAATGCCTCTTGTTTTTCATTCATGAGAGAACTTTCTCTCACAGGGAAAGCATTATTGTTGGTTTTGCCTTTTGTCCATTATGTATTCAAATCCTGTGATTTGCTTTCAATGAGCTTGAGGTAGGGTCCCATTGGCCTTGCTGGGTTTCCTTATTGAAGTGGGAACCCTTCACCTCCAACTCTGCATTATCTAGCTCCATCAGAGTCCATTTTCAGCTCCTATCATAGAACACTCCATGCCATAAAGTTTTTTTTAAAGAAAAGATTTATATTTTTATAGCTCTGGAGGCTGAAGTTCAAGATCAAGGGGTCACAGCTGATAAAGGCCCTCTGGCTGCCTCATCACGTGACAGAAGTCAAGCAAGTAAGATAGAATCAGGCTGACCTCAGCCTCTACATCCAGAAATGCTTGCCTTAGTCATGGCATTCAGGCACACAGGAGGCATCGCTTTCATGACCTCACTATGTCTTAAAGGTTCCACCTCTTGATACTGGCTATCAGATTTCAACTCGAGTTTTGAAGGGGTCGTTCAAACCATAGCAATGAACTCAGAGCTATAAAATGGACATAACTTAGGTACGGATACTCCTAGAATTTTCCATGAGACTACATCCTGACAAACCCATCATAAATTTAAAACATCATGATTTGAAACTACATTCAAGACACTGAACCTCCTAACCACCCCAGCTTAGCAATGCAACTGGAAGCTGTGGGAGCTGCTGCCGCCCAGAATCATGAGAAAGTATCGTGACTGTTAATGATATCCCAGGCCAAGGTCAAAGTTGAGAACTTGAAGTGTGATTTCTGTTGAATGTACTGAATGCTTGTTACTTCTCACCCTCAGAGAAGGACACATAAATCATACTAGTAGTGAGAAACCTCATGAGCGTGTGTGTGTGTGTGTGTGTGTGTGTGTGTGTGTGTGTGCATTCACCTTTCAAGGATTTCCTAGTGAACATTCAGGGTCTTTTCAAAGTCCTCTGCTGTAAGGCATTGTTCTTAGAAGAATTAAATCATACTTACAACAATTCTCCTGTCATACAAAGCAGCTACATTAGAAAAGTATCTTGTGTCTGTTGAGGGAGGGAAGCAAAAATTAATTGGTTCAGCCTACATCACCTCAAAGACTATAATTCATGATGTCACATGATCAACACTACCTAATTACACTGCTATGGAAACAGTAGAAGTGTGTGAGCAAAACACAAAAGGGAATCCTGATATGGAAGAGAAAAGGTGCAGGCCTTGACTCTTCCAGGCTAATTACCTCCTCAGACACAAGGCACCAGTAATGAATGGGGAAAAATAGGGGTGGGGACAGAGATGAGTTAGAATGCCACCCACAGGAGATAACTTCATGCTTTTAGATATGCTTCCACATAGTAGTGAAAAAGTCTCAGTGATTGCCCACATATAGTTACATTATCAGAGGTGACTCAGACTCAAGAGACAGGTTCACGTTGTGTGGGTCTTTGGGGAAGACCTTCTGATCTTTTCAGCCTAAGTAATCTGTGATGGTTTTTCCAGAAAGTGTGTGGGTTAATTCTGTCAAAAGGAAAGGGAGGGAGGGGGAAAGAAGGAAGGAAGCAAATCATTCATTCTGATTTTTTTTTAATTCAGCATTTAATGAAAAAAAGTTCTCCAGGATTCAGGCAAGCCCACTTTATACATGATTTCATGTCAGAAACTACTCAAGATATCCAAGAAGAGAATTATTACCTTTGTCCCAGAAGCCTTCTGTCAGAGGTAACTCCCCCATACATTCATTCCCTCTGCTGCTTCCCTGCCAAGCTCTGCTCCTGGGAAAACGGGATGAGGACAGGGGAGCACAAGGGCCAATCAGATGCCGACAGGTGACTCGCTCATGGTGCTGAGGCTTGAGTAGAAGCCAAATCCCATCATGAGACAGAAGGCTGAGTGCTGAGAAGAGATGACTATACAATAAAGAATGGAGACCAGCAGTGGGAGGAGGGCAACTGATTTCCAGATAGAAGATCAGAGAAAGTTCTATAGAGGAGCTGACATTTGACCTTACACTTGGTAGATAAAATTTAGACTGGACTCATCTTCTTGAATTCTGAAGGGAAAGAAAAACCAGAGCAGAGCTGTGTGGTGCAGGTAGGTAAGCTCACTAATAAAACGGAAGTCATTCTGAGTGCCAGGCACTATGTGATCCTAGGCATGGTGGTTGTGATAGTGAAGCTGGTACTGACCTTGCTCCTCGGTGCCCACAGTCTTATTAGTTATTACAAATAATATCATACAAAGATGCACAAAGCTTTGGAAGCATTAGAAATAGGACAGATTTTCTCTCTGCACTGGAGTCAAGGAAGCCTTTTGCATTCAAGTGGCATTTACTGTGTGCTAAATGGTTCAGGTCGGCTACAATTCCAAATGTATGAATGACACAGTAGAGAGTGAAGGGGAAAAAAGAGCCAGACCATAATGAGTCCTGAATGCCAAGTTGGCAGCATAAGGGCAGAGGTGGCTTCTGAGTTGGGAAAAGGCAAAACCTGAATTCTTTCCCAGGCACATTAATCCACCAGCTGGTTATGTGGTAGATTAATATACAGAATATGGAATGGATTGAGAGATAGGAAGACAAGATGATGGGAGGGATTGAATTATTTCAGGAGGTCTTCTACTGGATGGTGGCATATGTTCATTTGAGGAGGCATTCTGGGTTAGGTCACTGATGGAAGTGTGAAGTCGCAAGTGCTTTAAGCAGATTCTTAACAGTTGTCAGAGCTTCCAGTAGGCAGTGGTACCATTTAGTATATAAATAACCAAGTGATGCATGACACGTGGCATTTCCCAAGCTATTTTGATCACAGAACATTTCTTTCATCAAAAATGCTTTCATTCTAGTGTTTCCTGTGACAACCAACCAATTGGGTGTGAATTAAGCATTGGTGAGAAGGAAGTTGTTGCTTAGGTACTCTGTAAGATGCAGGGTCTCAGCAGGCAGAGGTGACCAAGAGAACACAGTTTCAGTGGACAGGAAAGGGGTCCCCCAGGTAAAGGAAACTGCACTGTAGTAGTCTTGAAGAGCACTGTTAATAAGGAGACAGCTGTGAAGAGACACTTCCAGTCATGGGTTAATGTGAACTAGGTTTGTGCTTTCAGGGTTTTTATGTAATGCATGCTCTGTGTGTGTGTGTGTGTGTGTGTGTGTGTGTGTGTGTGTGTGTGTGCAGGCTAGAGAGAGAACTACATTGGGTGTTGTTCTTCAGGGACACCTTCCACTTTTTTGAGACAGGGTCTCTCAATGGCCTGGAGCTGGCCAATTAGGTGAGACTAACTGGCCAGCAGATCCCAGGGATCTTTCTGTCTGGGTTTACACGTGCACACCACCACACTCATTGCTTTTATGAGATTTCAGGGGATCAAACTCCAGTTCCCATGCCTGTCAGGCAAGCACTTTACTGACTAAGCTAGGTTGTGTCAGAGGTTTTTAAGCAACTACTGTTGCCCATGACTTTTGATTCTCCAGGGTTGGTTGAGAGCCTGGGGTGGGGGAGGAGGTCAAGAATCTCTTAGGACCCTCATAGACCCCTGTGGTAACTTGAAATGTTTACAAGCTTGGAAGCCTGGGATGGATCACTTTGTGTCTAGTCTTTGACCCAGCAAGGTTCCATTACTCTGTAGTAGAACCAACCAACCCAACCAAGTGGGAGAATTGTTCATGGCCTTAAGTTCCCAGTATTGGAACAGAAAAGAAAATCCTAACTTAGTCCAACAAAATACTTGTATCTGGAGCATAGGGGACTTGGGAGGAGAAAATGGACTTTGAGTCAGCCAGAAGAGTTACTAGTTCACTCTCATGTGGTTAAGGACAGTCCATAGTCCTAACACAGAACCACTGTCCATGCAATGGGGAATGGGCCAGCTATTTCAGACCCAGAGGAGTAGCGTTAGGGGCTGATCAGTAGGCTTGGGTCCTTACGTTCATTCTTTCTGTCTTCAGTTGGAGAATATTACCGATTCCCATGGTTCTGATGAATACCTTGCTCTCACTTGTGCAGACCAGGTCCATGAGACAACTGAGAGCTATTACATGACAATGAAATCCTGGTAAGTAAAACTGCCATCTAACAGTGATTTTAGCTAACCTAACACTATAGACCAATTATTGCCTATTCATTTAGTCAAAGTTTTATTAATTATGAACTTTACTGTATGTAAAGATGGTATGTTGGTCATATTTCCCTTCAGCTGATGCTCTTAAATCCCCTCCATCCCATTCTCATCCCACAGAGACCCCTCCTCAGTGGGGTCATTGGAATTCACCATGGGGTCATGAATGCATGCCTCAGGATGCCCCTTCCCACCCTGTGACTCTTACAGTCATGAGCCCTGAGCCTTGGCGGGTGTGTGATAAGTCTACTTTAGTATTGAGTTCTCTGCAACCTCTGAGTTTCTACTTTGATGAGTCTTGAGTTTCCTCAGTGTCTATGGTCATCTCCCTGGAGGCAGTTGTCAAGCTAGCAGTGAGAGCAGCTCTCATGTTTAAGTCACCACTTCCTCAGTAATGTCTCCTGGGCCCTGGCAGATGTGCTACAGGAGGTTCATCTCATAGTAGGCAGTTGGCTACCTTTTCTTATATTGATGGATCTTGGTTCTCTCCAGTTTTTGCTGCCATCTGCTGATTTAAAAAAAAAAAAAAGCAGATTCTTCAACCAAGAGTGAGAATAGCATGGATTAAAGGGGATAAGCTTAGTTATTTAAGAGACATGATGCCAATTCATGTTTAACAGTTGACAAACTAACACAAAAGATTGATAAATATTCCATTTAGTACAGTAATGCTCAATACTGGTTCAGTCTCCTTTATCCAAACTGCTTGGGATCAGGGTGTTTCAGACTGGAAAGTGGTTTTTTTTTTTTTTTCCTATTTAGAAATTAATGTTCTGGCCAAGGATAGTGAACCACAGAGTTGGAAGCCAATTTTAGAACAACTGTATATAGATAATGAGATATCTTGGGGATGAAACCCAAATCGAAACATGAAATTCATGTATGTTTCATATTTTCATATATACCTCATGCACATAAACTGAGATAATATTCTGCCATGTTTTAAAATCATTTTGTTCATGAAACAAAGTTTCATGCTGTAGAATTTTCAATTTGTGGCATCATATGGACATTCAAAATTTCCCATCTTAGAACATTTCAAATTTAAAATGTTCAGATGAGGGATGTTCAATCTCTAATTTCAAGATAAGAAGTAGTAGCAATGGTTTCTCCTCCCAAGGGGCTGGGGGAGGGGATGAAAGTCTGTGACATTCTTAGGACATTTTCTTTCTGAGGAAGTTTCCTATTTTTATGTTTATGTCTCTTGCACCTTCACCCTGTCCTCCAAATCCTGTAAAAAGAGTTATTTTGATTCCAAATCCATTTTCAGAAGGGAATCTTGTTAATTTGGCTCTGGCTGGGGCTGCGTTTCTGATGGTTGGACATACTTCCAGACCTCATTAGTTTTCACATGGTGGTTTGCTGCTATATCCGACACATACTGTGGAAAGTTGAAAATAGACATGCTTTAAAAAGGGGGCTGGCTTCACTCTTTATGCTTCAGTTTTTTCACAGAAATGCTCCCTGAATCTGCTGATTGCCAAGAGGAATCACAGGTCTCTCCCAAGACCTGGGACAGGAGACTTCCTGTGCAAGGACCTAGCTCACAAAATGATTCTTATCTTTCTCCCATCAACCCCGAAGTACAGACCATAGATGTTAAAAAGGAGTCGGCCTCACTAACTGTTGTGAAATTGTCTATACTACTCAAGTAAAGTTCTGATTTCTAAAACTTTATGGGCCCTAAGAGCAAGGCAGATTCCTTATTTTCACTTAAAATTCAAATTTTGAAACAGTTTCTAAAAATCTCCAAGTCATCCAAGAATCTGACGGGCTTCTCCCGGTCATTAATGTTAATGCTCTGGCCAAGGATAGTGAACAACAGAGTTGAAAGCCAAGTGGTCCCCTGGGTTTGGGGTTTTCAACTTAAAAAAAAAAAAACTTTAAAAAAATTTCCCTTTGGCCAGTCTTTTGGGTCCTAGAACTCTGGACCACATTGATAGGAAAAGCATGTCACCAGCTTTTTCCATTAGCATAATTATTTATGAGCAGGCAATTCTCCTACAGATGAAGAGGAGAACGTTGGGGTTAAGTGATGTCAAGGACATTTGATCAAATAGTTATAATTGAAGCTCTTCACCTCGATCTGCTCCGTGGAATAATCTCCAGCACAGACATACCAATTGACCTGATGTGAATGGTTATAAAACCAACTTAATCCATCTTTAAATTCTCCCTTCCCACTGTCTACCATCCACTACCACATCCCAAGAAGGGCGGGGAAGGCCATGAATGAATGGATGATCTTCAGTAACTTCAATTCATATTTCTCCACATATTTTGGATGACCTTTAACTGGGAAATGTCATCTCAGAAATAGGAAGCCCCAATCTACTGAGATAGGACAGAGAGTCGGGGACAGTTAGCTCATTGCCTGATGGGACTTTTACAAGTCTTTTTACGTCCTTAGCAATATCCCTGATAAGAGCCAAGTGGAGACCGTGAACGTGTTCCTCTCTCCTCTGGATGTCATAAACTACCTTGCTCTCACAGAAGCTGCAGGACAGATATGGTAGGTGGGAGATGTTGACCATGAATGAGATTAAAAAATAGGAAGAGAATAATTTTGTCATGAAACATTGTGCTTGACAATACTGGCTGGGGCCTGGGACTATGGGTTTGTTCACAGATCAGACTCTAGGCAAAAAGAAGGGGTATTGCTGCAGGAGAGGACAGCTTGCATGGGGTTGGGGTTAAAAGACCCCAAAGTTCAAGAAACAGTGCATTTCTGATTTCTCAAAGATGAGCAAGTGTGGGGCAGAGCATCTATGCCCAAGGATGTCATTGTACAAAGAATATTTGATGCAGGAAAGCAAAGCAGTAAATTTAATAAGAATCAAAAATCTAAAAGAAAAATGCCTGAAACTTCCAGACACCAACTAAAATGAACCTTGAGTGAAGGACTCTGACACAAAGACCCGGTGACAGAGAATTTTCTTAACATAATCTTTATTTAATTCTACATTGTTTGATACAGTGACTGAGTATGTTGATGCAATCCAGTAATGTGAGCACTCAGCTAAGCAAAAGATTGTGACTTCAAGGACAACCTGAATTACATAGCAGGCTCTAGGCTAGCCCTCTCTCTCTCTCTCTCTCTCTCTCTCTCTCTCTCGCTCTCTCTCGCTCTCTCTCTCCATATATAACCATCAGCCATCATATATATATGATATATATATATATATGTCTATATGATATATGGACATATATATATGATGGCTGATGGTTAGATTTTGTGGTCAATTTGATCTTTCTAATTATCTTGGGTGGGTCTCTGAGAATGTTTACAGGAAGGCAGCCTCTCAGTAGGGGGCAGGATGTAAAGAAACTGAGGAAAGCTAGTAATTTACATCCCTTCCTGTGTGGACAGTGCAGGAAGGAAATTCCAGAGACTCAGGAAGCCATTAAGTCTGGGATAGGGTTGCAAGACCCCACCCTAAGGCTATATAAAGGGGGAGAACATCTCTTCACTACTCCCTTGCCCGCCTCTTTGCCTTGACTCCTTGCTTTACCTCCTTCCCTGCCCTGCTGCTGGTGCTTGTCGTGAGCTTCCTCAGCCTTCCATCCTGGACTGAAGACCAGTGACTCCCCAGGAAGTCTTCAGGCTTCAGTGCTGGATTAGGACTGCTGAGGCATCCAGCCATGTGGACTGAGCAATGACTGGTTCCTTGACTCTGTGGTTTGCGGACTGCTATTGTGGGACTGCCATCAGCAAATCCAATGAATCCCCTTTTTGTTTAAAACAGTTCATTCTGTCGATTCTGTTCCTCTAGAGAACCCTGACTAATACAATATACAAACTCTAATTCATTTTTGTGGATGGTTATATTTTATAAACATTTTATTGACAATTTCTATATATGTACATCATGTATTTAAGCATAATCCCCTCTCATTACTTCTTTTTGTTCCCAATCCTCCTTCTACTGACCTCCTTCTTCTTTCCAATGATCCTCTTCTATTTTAATGTTCTCTTTTTTTGCCCTCTTCCATCATCCTTGATGACGTGTTGACAGGTCCAATATCGTTGAGTCTTGTGCAGGTAACGGCAGCTTCTATGGCGCTGTGAGGTCATGAATGCAATGGCCAACAACAGCATCTCAAAGGATTCCTTCCTATCTATTGGCTTTTACATTCTTTCCATCACCTCTAGAAGAGAGTCCTTTAATGCTACACATTTATTGTCTTCTAAGCGGCCAGAAACCAGAACCTTCCCTTTTCCAAAATTTTCAGTCTGACTTAATCCTTGAGCCAGACTGTAGACACCTCTATAACTGAGCTTGCTCATTTGGCCACTCATTAGCTATTCACTATTCAGTACTATATGCTCATTAGTTGCTACGTGTTCACTACCAACCAACATTTATTGAAAACCTGTTTTCTTAAAACTGTGGAGGTTATAAAAATGTAAATACCCCCCAAAAAACTTCCAGAATCACATAACTTGGTGAAAGACAACAACAATAACAAATAAATACTTTTAAAATTACATTTTATTTTAAAATACAATTATCAAAGCACTCCCACAGCACAGGAGACCAGGGTGGAGGAGATTAACTACAGTATGGAGAATATAGTTGAAGAATGACAGGCTTTAGAAGGCTCTGGAAGGGTAGTATGCCTGAAGCAGGGATTAGTGTCAGAGCGAAAGTTGCTCCAAACTGAAAAAGGACAGAGTTTGATTAGGATGTGGGGCTACTCAGCTCAGAGTGAGGAGGCCCCTCCCACAGGCCCATCCCTTCCCTGATATTCCTGTGATCTGTGTCTCACCTTAATGTTGGACGCTGTGTTCCCACTGCAGTGTGTCTAAGTGGGAAAGCCCCCCACATCTGGGGTGCTTATTCTACCATGGAGATCATATCTTGGCTGTGAATGACCTGAAGCCCCAGAGCCTGGAGGAGGTATCCTTGTTTCTCACTCGGTGCATCCAGAAGGAGGTGAGTCCTACAGACCTAGCCATGGTTAGGGCCAATCAGTGCAAGGAGGAACACGATCAAGGTCTCAGGTAGTCTGAGAAGTATTCCACACACAATTGAAATTCTTCCTTTGGAAAAGTACTGAGTTAGGAGACAAGCACTGGATTCAGGACCTCAAATGCAGCATGACAGCAAAAGATTCACGTGGAATCAGAGCAGCTCACAGATTGAAAACAGCTTTCAATGCACTGTGCACCTCAGTTTTCTTTAAAGTTAGCTTTAAAGCAGGAATTAGTGTCAGAGGGAAAGTTGATGCAGAGGTAAATGAGACAATATGCTATAATGTGCTTATGATGTAACTAGCACATAGTAGGTGCTTAACATAGTTACTACCAGTTTTACTTTGACCTGTGATGGCCATTTTACATTGCTGGGATGAACATCTGACCAAGACACAGTTTTGGGGAGGAAGGGATTTATTTCAAGCTTACAGATTTAGGGGGAAGTTCCATCTATGGCAGAAGAAGCTGGCACCCATTCACAAATCCAAGCACAGAGAAAAACTGTGGTAAACAAAACACCAGCACCAATACACAAGCCAAAACACAGCAAGCACAAACTGGCAGCAAGTAGCCCCCCTTCCTCCCCCACCCTCACCAGAGCTCAGACTGCCCTCCATACCTTTGGGCTGGAATTCAGATCCACCCCAAACACACCTTTGTGACACCTCCTTCAGCCAGGCTGGAAACCCAAGTTACAAGTGTTAATGAAACACCTGAGTCTATGGGGAACATATATTCCAACTAGCACACCATGTAACATTAACAGGTTCATTTTGTAAGTATCACTTTTCTTATCTCAGAAGTTGACATCTCCATGTCTTCTTCATTGAGTTATTATAAGAGTTAAACCTAATATGTAGATCTGCACTGAGTAGGCATGTTTTTAAAGGAATAGCCTCTTTTTAAATGGTCTTCATATTGTTCTTTCCTTCCAGGCTTACTTTTATTTCCACTAGCCTTGTGACCTTGAGAAAGTCACTTCCTTTTATGGGGTTCAGTATCTTTTCTTTGAGGTGAGGTCAGTTTTTAAACTATACTCCTTGTGCCTCTGAGATGGGGGCTGAGCAGAGAGAAAAGGAAGGGGCCAATAGGATAGACCCTCAATTAGAGAAGTCACATTTATCTTTTTTAGAATATATTTGTATTGATTTATTTGTGTAAGAGAGATTGAGAGAGACTGTAGGTGCACAAGGGCCTCTGACCACTGCAAACTGAAGACACACGTGCCACTCTGTGCATCTGGCTTTATGTGGGAATTTACTGGGGAATTGAATCTAAACTGGCAGGCTTTGCAAGCAAGAGCCTTTATCCACTTGGCCATCTCCCCAGTCCTGCATTTATCTTTTATAAACAGATAAGTCTAAAATGTTAGACTGACCCATTAACTTGCCCTGAAAGCCATTCTGCAAAACACATTATATCTTGCTTCTAGCCTAAAGTTTATGATTATACTTTGTGCATATTAATGGCTTGTCTCTTCTGCATCACATAATAAACCTGTTGGTTGGACCAACTGTTATTATTTCTACTATCTGAAATGGCAAGACCAGGAAGGCAAATGATTTCTCTAACAGCAAGAACACACTTATGCAGTCTTCCATCCACTCACACACTCTATCTTGGATATCTTGTTGTGTTCTGGGACTCCAAAAAATGGTCTCAATTAGAGCTTCTGACTTCCAGAAGGGTGGATAAAACAAGCATAAGATGTACTACTTAGCATACAATGTGTGTTCTGCGGCAGAAAGTATGGAGGAAGAATGGATGGATCTTTTGAGGGAAGACAGAAGAGTGTCTCAGAAGAGACAATGTTTGTCTTGGCTGTGCCAGCTTGGATAAGAGCTTGTGTGGTGAAAAGTTAGCCTTCAGGAACCTAGACCAATAATTTGGTGGTTGTACTACATCGCCTCTGCCAGTGATCCACACTGGGGCCAGCAGTCAAGATAACCATGTGTACCTTCTGAAAGATCCTGAACATTATCTGCCCCATAGATCCGGGTATCAGCTCAGAGCCCATGGAAAGAGCTTTGGGCTGTAAGCAGATCCAAGAGCTCTGCCTGGTGTTTTTCTCTTCCATCATGGCTGTCTTTCCACACTGCAGAAGCCCTGGTTCTAGTTCTCTTGGTAACTGAAAACATCACTGGCATGGTCAGGCAACACCAGCAGTCTACCTTCCCCATCTACTTGAGAACAACTCCTGAGTGCTCTTCAGTCCTATGGGTGTCCACTGACATGATTATCCGAGATACCAGAATATTCTTTTTCCCCACCATTCCTGACTTCTTTCTTTCATGTGTGAATGGTTATCAATCCTGCTCTGCAGTCAGCTGCTGTGGAGATCAGTAGGAGGCTGGGGTAGAGATGGGTTGGGACAGTGAGAAGACAGCTTGGGAGACACTCTAAAGGCAGAGGAGTTAGTGTGTGTTTGGACGGAGAAGACATGCTGGATTGCCAGCTGAACTAATCAAACTTCTGTTTCTTTTCTGTTTTGTTTTTTTTTTTCTTTTTTCTGGAACTATCTTGTCTGGCGGTCTCATTTTGATTTCCAAGGTTTAAGAGGCATTTTGAGTTCTTAGTGCAACTGGGCCCCTCTGAGTACCATCAGTATGTTCCAGAATCAACCTAGGGGCTCAGCCTAGTCAATGTTAGAAAACAAAAGTCCACCTTCTGCTGGAATTCACACTGGCTACCCTGGGCCCCTCAGAGTTCATCACAGGAATTCCTTCTTAAAGAGTTTCACAGGGGAGTGACGGAGGGCATATTTAGAAGCCATGATCCCGAGGCCGTCTTCTGACGTTTGTCTCCTTTCTTTTGTTTCAGAAAGTAAAACTCTCCATTGGCCGGATCCCCAATTCACAGAAGTTCCATGCTATATCCTGTGGGTGCCCCTTAAAATACCAACGGGTTGAGTCTGTCCAACAGGATATGATAAGACCTTACAGGACACCAAGGAGGACTCCAGCCATCAAAAAAAGCCAGAATACAGTATCCTGGTGTGAGCTTACCTCCCCCCACCCTCCACAGCAGAAGGAGAATCAAGCCCCAGACCATTCACAGCCCCATGGTCTAAGCACGCTTGTCTGAATTACCACACCTGTGTCTTAACAATGGAAGTTACTGTCCCTTCTCTGGCTACTGCATCAGGGGTGTTGAGAGGGTCACATGTGATAATGGCTAGGGAACGCAGTGGAAGCGGAAGGCCTTATTATCTGAGACACTTCGATTGGGTAAGTCCATGGTCTAATTAACAGCACCGTGTGTTCTGTGAGGTCATGGTCCACACAATTACTTCTTTGTTAGAGAATGTCCAGTTGGAGTTACTCATTACAGGAAGCCAAGAGAGATGAGAGACCCTAGCAGCCCTCTCCAGCATCTCCTGGGACTTAACATCCCAGGAGCCAGAAGGCCAGACACAGCAGCCTGTTGTTTTTTTAAAGACACAACAACTATTTCAGAAGCTGAAGTTGTTTTTCGAGTGTCTCCAGCAAAGGTCTGCTTGCCCCACAAGCAATAAAGTTAACTATGTAGCACTGTAAGTCTAGATAGTCTTCATTGATTGGTACATTAAGGAAACGATCCTTAAAGGCCAGGAAGAATCAACTGCCTTTTCATTAATCAGGAAAGCAAAAGGAGAGAGTTAAAACACTAATCAAACAGGAGAGGGTTAGAGCAAGGGGGCTTCAGATGCCAGTCTGTCCTTAAGTCAAGGCTTCGAAAGATCGACGTTATGCTGTGTTCATGGCTCCAAGTTGCACAGATGTTTAAGGGTCCAACCAAGGGTCTACACTCAGCTATGGAAACCAGATGTCTTGACCTTTTGCCCAGTACTTGGATGTAGCCTGAAAAAGACTTTAGTACTCAGAAGAGACATCAAAACTATTCCATTTTCCATGATCCAGATGGTTGAGAAAATATCAAGCATTCTCTCTTCTATGCTCGATGCAACCTACTGTTTCTACTTCTAGAAATGGGTCTCACACAGAGGTATCTGTGAAAAACAAGCTTACTGTCACACTGTCACATTGTTTGTGATAATGAAAATCCTTTGGGAATTGCTTAATTGTGGATTTATATAAGGGAACATAATTGGCATGCACAATTATAGAAACAAATGTGCATGGAATTTTAAGAATGAAAGAAGCTTGCCCACACCATGGCAGGAGGATCATGAGTTCAAGGCCAGCCGGGCCTAGTCAGTGAGTTTCAAGGCATCCTAACCTCCACTGCAAGATCATGCCTCCAAAAATAATAAATAAGCAAGCAAGCAAATGAAATAAATGAGTTATAATACACCAGTTCCCTATTTTGGTTTTTAAAATGGTGTTTGTGTTTCTAAGTATATAAGAACTCTTCAAGCCTCATTAGCAAAACACCTCTGGGAAGTTGGGGAACTGGTATTCCCTCTGGGTAAGTGATCTTACAATAGTGTGAGGCCTTGCTGCTCTGTTTTTTTTTTTCTTTTCATTTTATAAAATTTTCCATGATACACATTCAATTGTCAATAAACCTTATATCGGAGGGGGCTGGAGAGATGGTTCAGAGGGTAAAGCACTTGCCGTACAAGTGTGAGGACCTGACTTTGATCCTTAACACCCATGTAAAAAGGCCAGGCAGGGTAGTGAGTGCCTGTAATTCCAGAACTGGGGAGAAAGGTGGCTCCCTGGAGCTCACTGGTCAGACAGTGTAAACCAACTGGTAAACTCCAGGCCAGTGAGAGACCCTATCTCAAAAAAGGTGGGTGGAGTTTGTAAGGATGACAATCAAGGTTTTCTTCTGAATCCACACACACCTACACGGACACACACTCAAAAAAAAAAAATCAGTGTAAGTATGATGGGCAATGAGGAAGAGGAATTTCTGTAATAGTGAATTTCTTTTTCCTTTTGAATGAATGAGTATGTTTTACTTTTATGATGAAAAAAATATACATCATGTAAAAAATAGATGCTCACAAATGAGAGACCATAGCTTCAGTAAAGGAAATAAAGAACCATTGAGGCAAAGCCATGTGCAGTTGGTCATGTGGATGGATTCATGGCTCTGCAGCCCAACAGTCTGGCTCTTGCCAGAAATTTCAGGGAAGGTTCCATGGTCTCCCCACTCAGATTCTGATATGGCAGGACCAGTGAGGGACCTTGGAATTGTGTCCTAAAGTTACTCTGTAATGGCAGAGCTGGGGATTAGAATTTAGATGATATCCAGCAAATTCCAATGTACCTCTGAATTTAAGGACCCAAATTCTTGTCTATAAAGTTAAAAGTATTAAAATCATAAACCACCAGAGGATAAGGTATAGTGGAGACTTTATTTAAAGGAAAATGGGCAGTGAAAGAGATCTCCAGCCTCCAATGTAGAGAGAACACATGGGAGAGGTTTTAGCCAAAATCTATGCTGTTCAGCCAACAAGTAGAAAAAGGAAAGATAACAGAGGGCTTCCATCATGAGAAAAAGAGGTTCATGTGGGAAAGAAATCCAGCCCCTCACCTCATCCTTCTTCTAGGCCATGTAGGGGAGAGAAGAGACAGAATTATCTGTTCAGTGAGTATTCCCTGCTCCAGGTAAACAGAGAGACAGCTGGTTGGTCCATACCTGACCAATCAGTTTTAGCATCTAAGTTTGAGCTCTAGCTAGAAACACCTCCCACTCAATGGGAGGAGGGTCTATGGAACTTTCCTGAAGGAGTTAACTGTCACAACTCCATGGGACTTAGCTAATAGTGGACCAAAGAATTCACATTTCTATATGTACCATCCTAGGGGTCTGGTGGAGAGACCTGTAAGACCACCACCCCCAACCCCAAGAGTCTAGAACTGGTACTAGGTACACTACATGGGCACTGTCCAGAGGAGAGGGTTTAGCTTCAGGAGCTTTGAGAGAGGTGAATCATCCAAGGAACCTAGTCCTGGGGGAAGCAGCTGAGATTCCCCTCAAGAAGCAACACCTTCTGGACTGGTCTCATCCACATGCTAAGGGTGGCTGAGGGTGTAGGCAGTGCCAGTGCTCAAAGCCTAGGACCCCAAATGTCCTCCATGCCTCTTAGTTCCTGGAGCTGGCGGCAGCCACATATCCCCAGGGTTCAATCTCAGCTCTTTCTTCAACAATGGCCATGGAGCCAAGGAGGCCCAAACTGTGGGAATGAGCTATTTGTCCTTTTCTGTCACACAGCTGAAAGAGTCCCAAGAGAGCCTACTGAGAGGTGGTTAAAGACCCACGCAGTCCAGGGCTAAAAATGCTGTTCCTTTTGTCATTATGATTTCACCAAAGTTAAGTGTAACCTCCTCACACTCACCTGTGACCACCTATAAAGACAGCCTCAGTGACAATACCATCTATGACTTCCCTCTCCCCTTGAGGTTTATGCAGACCCCATACCAGGTGGTTCATCACGGGCAGATGCTACAGTCTGGCCCAGCTGTTTCTAGGAAGGGTCCTCTTCTGAGCTTACTTTGGAAGGAAAGAGGAAACGAGAATGGGCTGGAGCCAAGCTTGGCCATAATATATTTGGCTTGAATCTGATGAGGCTCTTCTGTCTGGTGGGGGAGGAAGTCAGAGCTTAGAAACATGGAGCAACTCCCCAGGGCACTCCCAGGTCTTTGGTGGGCCCATGGCTCCAGGATCCATTCCTTTTCTGCACACCCACAGCTTTTCAGCAGGGCATTGAGGTGCAGCCTCTCCTGACTGCCCTCCTCCTACTGGGTGCCTCAAGTCTCCAAGACATATCCCCAGGGATTTTTGGAGGTTTCTATTTGGTTCTCTCTGTTGAGGAGGAAAACTATTTAGAATGAATTCCAAAGAGCAGTGATAAGAGAGGGAATGAACGAATGCTTAGGGCCAAGTGCATCCACCCACACTTGAAGCTGTCTGTCCACATGTCTGCATTCCTTTTGTGTGGAGAGAGGAAGACTTCAGGTTTACATGTATATATGTAGTATGTGTGTACAAGCATTCCAGAGAATGTAGACAGGTGTGTGGGGGGGGCATTACCCTTCTTTAATAGGCTGAGCAGTTAGAGTGCTAGGGTCCCCCTCTCTTCAGAGCTGTACAATGCGACTTTCCCTTGAGACAGTAAGGAGAATGTAGAGTATCATAAATAGTCCCCAAGGGAGTGGGATTTCTGACTCAGCTGGATCAAGTTCATGAAGGTGAACTTATGGATATACAAGAAATGTGTTTTATTGAGAAAGTTCTTTAAAATGCCTGAGTTAGTGAAATCTTTATCTAATGATCAACAATCCTGTAGGATCTTGGGATAATTCTTCATATCACCTCTAGGTAGATGGTACTGGAAAACTAGGTAATTTGACATTGACAGCACTGGACTCTGGAACTGAGCTGCCTGATAAGGTAGCCACCAGCCACATTTGGTTATTTAAATGAGTAAAGTTAAAGAAAATTTAAAATTCTGTTTCTCAAAGGCACTGGCTACTTTCAAGTGTTCAGTAACTTTGGGTGGCATTTAGCTATGTTGATGGGCAGCTGAGAAATAGACTTCCACCATCATAAGTTCTAGTGGGCAGACTTAGTAAGCCCCAAGAGAGGAGCAAGTCACACATAATTACCCACCACCATATTCCTAGCACATAAATACAGTGCATAGCTTGTAGCAGGTGCTCAATGAACATGTTAAAAGAAGAAACCACACAGTTTGTGTTAAATGCTAATTCATAAACATTCATCTATTTTGATAATATTTTCAAATGAAAATTCACATCCATTACGCTGGTAACATTTATTTTGCTTGCTTCTGGTATTTATACATAATTAACTTGTGAACCAAGCTATGGATCGTTTCAGTGTAAGCTGTTTTCTCAACAATGAGCAGACTTGTCTGGAGTAGGCAATAGAATTGGGAACTATTAGTTCTGAAGGCACTGAGGAAATACAAGGTCGAAAACATATTGCTGACCACATGGTGCAGAAGAGAAAATGAACACACCATGCTCACTTGTTCTGATGTCATTGGAGATGTAGCTAATTACACGCTTAGGGCTTTTCTGCATGTGTCTGTGTAATGCATGTTCACAAGTGTGTGGATGCATATGAATACAGATGCACATTCACATGTGTGTATATGAGCGGAGGTCAGAGGTTGATGTCAGATGTCTTTCTTGATCACTCTTCAGTTTATTTTCTGAGGCAGGGTCTCTCACTTTAACCCAGAATGCTCTGGTTCAATTAGTCTAGCTAGTCAGCTGTCCTAGGGATACCCTGTCTCCACCTTTCAAGTGCTGGAGTTTCTGGGAGGCTGCCATACTCACTGGGCATTGATGGGGGTTCTGAGGAGCTGGACTCATTCCTCACACTAGGATGGCGAGCACTTTATCTGGGGTGTGTGTGTGTGTGTGTGTGTGTGTGTGTGTGTGTGTGTGTTGTACAGGCCACAGCACACATGTAGAGCTCAGAGGACAGCTTTTAGGTCAGTGTTTGCTTTTCCCTCTTTTCTGTGGCAGGAGGATTTCCCTATCTGGATCTTGCTCTAGTGTTCTTCTTGGCTGTGATCCAGGCTTCCAGGAAATTCCTGTCTCTGCTTCCCCTCTCACTGTCAGCATGCTGGGATTACAGAAGCCTGACACAGCTTCCGGTTTTCGGCATGGGGCCTGGGACTCTGTCTTGGGTACTCTAGTCTGAGCAGTGAGGGCTTAATCAACTGAGCCATCTCCATGGCCCCATAAGATTAGTTTTAAATTACCGTCCTCATACTCTTTCCAAAATTTGCTAACATTTTCTGACCTTCTCAAGCTCTTCCTACCCCGGGTCATACTGCTGGGCCTTCCAAGCACTCACCACATGCACAGGTTGAGTATGATCTGAAATGTTTGGGAACAGACATGTATGAGGTTTCAGATTTGGGTCAGAAGGTTTTGATAACAAAGTCATCCTCCAGGCCCTTACCCAAGAGAACCCCCAAAATCCTTAGCTTGTATTCTAGAACCTAGGAAAATGACACCAGGCTCCTATTGTGATAGGCTTTATAGCTCTCCTTGCAGACAGTAATTAACCAACAGCTAATGCATATCTCCATTGAGAAGTTATAAGTCTGGATCTTCAGGATGGGGTGGGGGGGTAATAGGAACTCTGGCTTTGCAAGCCTTATTCTCAAGCAAGGGTAAGGCAAGCGGGGGCGGGGAGAGAGAGAGAGAGAGAGAGAGAGAGAGAGAGAGAGAGAGAGAGAGAGAGAGAGAGAGAGAGCTGACTGCTGTCATTTGTTAACCTCTAAATTCAATGTTATAAGCACAAGAGACTTCAAGACTAATCCTACGTGTCTTCAGAGGAGGGCAAATTTGAAAGGAGTACTGAGGGTGGACTTGATATCTCAAAGAAGGAATAGAATTTCCTTGATCTTCTAGGCCAGATCCACAGTGCGCAGATGCTCAGATAGAACTGGAGGGCAAAGTACTTCTCAGTCACCCTGAAGGAGACCCCCCCCATGAACTGACCCCATCAGCAATCTTTGAACACCTCCTGGATTCAGGGCTCAACAGGTAGTTGACTAACAGGAATAAACCATGCTCCCTCAGGGAGGTAACTTGGAATGAAGATGATGAGTATACAAATTCATTAGGGATAAGTATTTCCCTTTAGAATTAAAATGTGTGTCCATGAATATTCATACAGCATTGTTTCAGATGATCCCCAAAGTAGAAATGGCTATCATTGGATGAATGGATAAGAATAAAATGCAATGAAGTCAGACAATGGGATATTATTTAGCTACAAAAAGGAACAAAGCGCTGAGCCATGGTACAATATGGCCGAACCTTGAAAACATCATGCTAAGTGAAAGAAGCCTGGCCTAAAAGACCGAATATTATAGGATTCTATTTATATAAAAAAAAAGAATCCACTCCACTAAGGAGGGCCCTCCGTGAAACAGGGTCAAGGGAAAGATGACACAAGAGGATCACCCAATGGGAAGATGACCAATTTGCATATGTTCATATGTTGAAGATCTCAAAAAGTAAAGAAAAATAATCTAGAATAGAAAGCTCCATAGAGACAGAAGGCAGAGCAGTGGTTGCTAGGGTGTGGGGGAGAGAGGAAAATGGAGCCACGATTGTAAATGAGTTTCCTCTTTTTTTGGCATGTGCGTGTATAGTATGTGTGGGACATGTATGTATAGTGCACGTGCATGTGTGTATGGATGCGTGTGCCCCATGTACACATGTATGGAGGCCAGAGGAGAACGGGAGGAGTCCTCTTCAACCATTTTCTGCATTTTCACCTTGAAACAGACTCTTTCACTGAACATGGAACTGTCTTTTTTTTTCTGTTGGACTGGTTGAGCAGAGAGCCCAGCGAGTCTCCCGTCTCCATCCTCCAGCAGGACTGTGGTAGCAGGCCAGTGTGGCCACACCAGCTGTTTACCTGGGTGCTAGGGACTTAACTCCACCCTTACCTGCAGAGCCAGCTCTCCAGCCTGTTAATGAGTTTCTTTTGGAGTTGCTGAAAATATTCTGATATCAGTTATGACAGGTGCACAACTGTAAATATACCAAAAATCCACTTTAAAAGGAAAGTTATATGTCAATAAAAATGTCTCCCTAGCATCTTGGAGAAATGGCTCAGAGGTTAAGTTGCTTGCCTGCAAGGCCCAAGGACCCAGGTTGGATTCCCCAGTGTCAACATAAAGCCAGCTGCGCAAGGTGGCACATGCGTCTGGAGTTTGTCTGCCATGGCTGGAGGCCCTGGAGCGCCCATTTCCCATCCCCAGTCTCTTTTTCTCTCCTAAATAAATAAATAATAAACAAATGTCTCCCTATATTCCTTACAGACTTTCCAGTAGGCAAATTAGATACCAACTTTGGAGCTCAGTTTCCTGTACAGGTGATAAAGAATAAAGGCAGGAGTAGCCTTGGTATAGGTTGACTCATGAGCCGTTTGTACGTGACTTCACATGAACCTGATATACATATCCCTCTATAAGAAACAACTGGCTTCTTAAATAAAAAAGAATCTTTAAAAAAATATTTTATGTATTTATAAGGAGGGAAGGAGGGAGAAAAAGAAAGAGAGAGAGAGAGAGAGAGAGAAAGAATAGGAACAACAGGGCCTCTAGCCACTGCAAACAAACTCCAGATGCATGCTCCACTTTGTACATTTGGCTTTATGTGGGTACTGGGGAATTGGACCCAGATCTTTATGCTTTGTAGGCAAGTTCCTTAACCACTGAGCCCAGTAAAAGGACTCTTTAACTCCTTTATAGGTAATAGTTCTTAGAAGCATCACATCTTAAAATAAAATTACCTCAACAACTAAGGGTCTTCTTGCTTCAATATTCTTTTATACAAAGGTATAAACGCCTATACACATCTTAACTTGGAGCATAAAAAGAGTAATAAAAGGCCTGAGAGCACCCAGAGGCTAGGAATCAGGATACACAGAGCTCTAGCATAGAGAAAGAGGGAAGATAGCAAAGATAAAAGCATCTAAGACAATCTAGTCCTCAGCTTATCAATAGCTAAGTAGTTGGTGATACCTGGCTGAAGTGTTGGCGTTTCCTTTAAAGTATTTCTCTAACACGTTCCAGAAGGTGCTGAGAAAACCCGAAAGCTACTTTTATCTACTTAGCCCTGGCAGAATTGTCCTGTGCTACAAGGAAAGGTAATTCCTGACAAATATTTTTCATCTTCCTTGAAAATCCAGCCTTGATTTTCCAATAGGCTGATTTCCAGTTCCATTATCTTGCTATACAAAATTTAACACTGTAGTGAAAAAGATCTTCAAAAGCCTGAATTTATAAACAATGAATAAATCATGAGAGGCCTCACTAGGAGACCAGAAGCCCTGAGATGAGCTAAGTGGAGAAGGCAGGGCCTCCAACTCAAAAACAGGGAGATTTAGGAAGAAACAAGGCTCACCATTCCAGATGGCTGACAAGACACCAGTCAGGCTGGATGCTATAACCCAGCTTGTCTTTAATTAATATCTCACACTTCCAAACAAAGTGTGTGAAACTGCAAGGGACTCTGCCAGGATTCCTTCCAGCTTACATAAGCTCAGCTTGAGCTGGGCTGGGGATTTATTAGGCAAGGCTGTGAACATTTGGATAGAGCCTTTAGGTGCTGAGCTGTATTAAAAGATCTGATAGTAGTGTCACCATCAGTTTGAGAAGGAGGCTGTCTTCACTGGCCTCATGCTGGCTGTTAGACATCTGCACACCACTCAAGGTCTTCCATGCGTTTCCGTACTTATCACTTCTCTCCTCCCTGTAGTCCATTTCTTCCAACTTGCTCGATTGGAAAGTTCAGATTATCCAGGTCATTAAAACCATATCAGCACGGCCTCATTAACTCTGGGACAAAGGAATGAATGGGAACCTTAAGGGAAAGATGTCTCAATGCTGCAAACTCTTTCAGTGGAGTATTTACTTGGCAAACATTCTATAATGGGGTACTTGCAAAAACTTATGTGTACTCAGATTCTTGTCACATAAATTTAAAGAATTCAAATTACAGACCACCAGAGGATAAGATTTCATGGGGGACTTTATTTAAGGAGAGGAGAACCTCTCTGGACCTGCACTGACCAGCCGAGCAAGAGAAAGAGGGAGAAATGGAAGAGGGTTTCCATCATGAGAAAAAAGTTCCATGTGGAAAAATTCCAAGTTCCAGCCCCTCAGCACAGCCACTACTCACCACAGCGCAAGTAGCTGTGCTAAGGGGGCCTTACCTAAGCCTGGAGAGTCAACTGTCTTTCTGCTGACTGGCCACGAGGGAAAAGAGAGAAATCACTTTCAGGTGAGTAGACATTTTTCTGGCTCAGGTGAGCCAGAGAGACTGTGATTGGCCTGCCTTTGACCAATCTGTTCCAGGACTAGGTTTGAGTTCTAGTAAGAGACGCCTCCTCCCACTCTACAGAGGAGGTCAGGTGCAGTAACATAAGTCCAAGGACACTCCTGGTTACCTATGGAGTCCCAGTCACCCAAACCTGTCACAATGAGACCCACATGTCCAGCTAAACGTCATGCTTCCCAAAGCTCTTTGCTTCTTCTTCCAGGCAGAACTATCATTTCTGATTCTACATCGCTTTGTATGCATTTCATCTACAGCATGTACATACACAAAGGCTACTTACAAATATACAGTTATTTCTGAGTATCTGTTGGGGGTTGGCTCCAGGATTCCCAGTGGATATCAAAATCCATCATGCTCATGTCCTTTATATAACATATCCATGGAGTCTAAGTACATCCTCCCGTATGTCTTAAAACTTCTATAGATAACCTATATCACCTATTTCAATGCCAAGGCAATGTGAATAGTTACACTGTATTGTGTAGGGAATTGTACCATGAAAAATCTATGTGTTAATACAGTCATTTCATTTCACATTTTTTCATTCTCTAGTTGGCTAAATCCACAGATGTTGAACCCATCAATTAGAGAGTCAACTATGTCAGTTATTCAAAAAAATCTTTGTAGACTGTGGGGAAGTCATATTTTTTATATTTAAGATTCTGGTAGTCTGCTAAGCATTATAATTATTGCTTGTCAAGTTAAAGTGAAAAGGAGGCCTCATTTGTATAAGGTGCACAGTGCCTATGGGTGCACCAGGTCTCTGGATTTGGACCACAGAGTTCTTAAAGCTGTATGAATCAGAGCTTCTAGGTGACAGAGGTTCAAATATTAGACCACAAGTTTTGGGAACAGGAGTTTTTAGATAAAGGGGAAGGAGCTGGGAGAATCTGAGACAGATTGCTCACTGCCAGCCTAGAAAAGGGAGGGGAGCCTGGTGCCAGCTGAAGTGAGAAAAAAGAGGAAGAATATAAGAGAGAGAGAGAGAGAGAGAGAGAGAGAGAGATGAGAGGAGGGGAGGGGAGTAAGGAGAAGGGAAGGGAAAAGGGAACAGTGACAAAGTGTACATGTGAAGGAAAAGTAGACGAGACAGTGACATTCAGAAAAACATACCTTATGTCAGCAAAGAGACCAGAAAAAAAGAAGGAGCATAGCATGGCACCTGACCCATCATGTCCATGCTCATGGGTTGTGGCAGACTTGCCCAGTGGGAGAGGGGCATGTGGGGGTACGGGCAAGTGCTAGATCCCCCGTTGAGCGAGCAAGCCCTATGATGAAGTGAGACCTTTGAAGAATGACCTCAGCTTTGGCTGGTTGGGGGCTCTGAGACTCCAACAGACAGGACCAGAGATTACAAGATTAGTCATTCACAAAAGTCCTTCCCTTTGCTCGTGAGTCAATAAACCAAGTGCTTTCTGGGTGCAGTTTAACGCGGTCCTGGAGGATTGAAACTGTAGAAGTCACCACTCATTCTTGAAGGTGGAGGAAGCCTTGGAAAGGGCCCATTTTTTCCAAGCATCTACCCAACAATGCCGGGCACTGTACTGAAGACTTACATGTACACTGTCCACTTTGATCTTCTCACAACTCTCCGAGGTAGGCACTGCCCACCTAGTTTCATAAGTGGGACAAAGTTCAGGGAGGTTAGGTCTCAGGTCATAGATTCAAATCTAGTTCACCTGTCTCCAAAGCCCACACATTACATCAGAAGGCCCTGACCTTGAAAGTCCTGCTGACTTGTCTCCCAGTTGATCTTGACATTAGGCCTGGAAAACTCACAATTAGGCCTTCATTAATTAGTACATTGGGGAAAGGGGAAACCCTACTACCTTCTCTGACAGGTGATAATGTATTCTTTTAAGGAACTCTGGTAAACCTAGGTCCTTTCTAGTTCTAACTCCATTTGGGCCATATAACTCATTTTCATGAAACAAACCTTGTGTGACATGTGAACGAACATATCCAAGTGTTTAGATTCACCACATAAACCAGAAGTGACTGATGAGTTGTGAGGAGAACTTGCATATAAGCCAGTGTACTCGGAGAAGGCGCCTCAGGAAGTGAATGAACGGAAGGACAAAGGAGAGCGAGTTTGGGATGGACATGGTAATGACAAGAGATCTGTGTGGGCTGAGGTAACTACCAGCTATGGGTGCTTGCTCTGTCACTGGAAGCTTCCAAAGCCTTTATAAGCAAGGCTCCCCATAATTTTCATGAAGTTAGGTTTTTGGCTGTCTTCATTTTACTAAAGAGAGTTGAAGGATCAAAGCAACAAAATGATTTATTTGCCTGGGGTTCACGTTTGGAGAGCTGAGGTCTAACCCCATGCATGTCTTGGAAAGATAGCCTGAACTGGACAGATTTAGAGAGAGGAACGGACTGTCCCTAGGAGCATCTGTCTGCATGGAACACCTTAAAGATACCTCCCCAGACTCCTGTATTTTGTCTTATTTGGTGGAATGAATCCAATTCACATTACTTGTTCTTTTCAGGGCAATCACGACATCATTTCAGCTTTGCCAGTATTAATAGATTTCTTGCTCTCTTTGTTATACCTCAACGTCAGCATTAAAACAAGGTGATTTCCAGAGCCTACTTTGCTTCCCTGTTGAAAATTACCTTTCCTTCCTCTTCCTCAGTTGATATCAGTAACATCTTACAGTTAATAAAAGAGCAAGAGGCTGGATTGTCCATGAATAAAAGTTATTCCCTTAATCCCTTAATTCAACTAATAGATGAATGTTCCTGAAGCACTTTCCAGAAGCACATTTTTCAAAGGTTCATTAAAGATAGTTTGAGATCTTGGCCTTTTAATCTAAGTTTATTTTAATTTCATTATGCATAACAAGGAATTCAAAACACTGTTATTCTTTTAGACTCATTTTCCCTCATGGGCTTTTTGATATTTTTTGTTTCTCTTTTTCCAAGGTTTTTAACCCTTTGCTCATCACCTCCCTCTGTATCGTATTGTATTAGAGAATTTCTAGCCGGAAGCTTTGGTCTTATCACACAATTAGTCTTCCTTATGCCCCAAGCAACTCAAGAAGTTAAAGCTAGAACTTTTTTCCCCCCACAATATCATAATTGTTTATTCAATAGAATATAGTAGCTATAATTAAATAGATCCATACATTTCCAAATAGTGTTCCAACATGCAACAGATCAAATAAAGAATACAGATTAAAGCCAGAACTCTTGATAGATGACGTGGTCTGAGAAGTCACTTCCTCTCTTTCTGTAACAAGGAACACTCACATGCTCTATGTGACTT
>PVHP010003137.1:26715-81792 GCA_004024765.1 Zapus hudsonius | reverse complement strand
TGTGTGGTCCTCCTGAGTGCCACTTTAAGGAGACACCATGTACTTAGCACACCTTTATCAGGCACCTGCTGTGGGCCAGGTGCTGGGGTCTCAGAGGTGAACAAAACAGGCCGAGCGCTCCTGCAGGACACGAGACCCTTGCTGCTTTCTTCTGGGGTGGGTGCCAGCTGTCCATCTGGCAGGACCTGTCCCCATGACCTCACTTGCACAGGATCTTCACACCCCCACAGAGGGACAGCCGAAGACCTGTGACCTTAAGAAAGGCCAGGGTGGGGTGGCCCCGGCCTGGGTCTGTGACCTCCGCCTTGATGTCCTGTCATTGCAGGAGATAAGGACCACGCGTGCAGTGTCAAAAGCCGCCTGTGGGAGTTGTTGTCCCCAACCAGGGTGACCGCCCGGGCCCAGCGGAGCGGCTGGGTGGAGAGTTACCTGCAGCACTTGGAGGAGATGGGCACGTCGGAGGAGATGCAGGCTCGGGCACTGGTGCTGCAGCTCTGGGCCACACAGGTAACGAGAGTGCCTGCGTGCCCTGGGCGCATGCCACGGCCTGCTGCCACTCATCTCTGACCTCACTTCCTGTCCAGTGGCCTCACCACCAGGCCACCCATTCAGCAGGGTTTGATTTGTTTTTTCTTAGTGTGGGTGTGGGTGGTAAACGGCTCATCCTTGAGACGGAGTCTCTCCGAAGGCTGCAGTTTTCCCAAGCGCCCATGGCTCTCTGGTCTCTGCTCCTCACAGGGGTTATGGACTCCCGGCTGTTTCCAGGGGTGCTGGGGAATTGAACCCTGATGGTTTTGGGCTCTCTCAGGACCCCATCCATGCCTGTGGCATGTGCTCTTACCTGCTGTGCCATTGCCACAGCCCTGGCTTTGCTTTTTTTAAAAAAATATTTTATTTATTCATTTTCATTTTCAAGCAGAGAGAGAGAGAAGAGAGAAGGAGAGAACACCAGAGCCACCACCTTGTGGGTCTGGCTTATGTGGGACCTGGGGAATTGAACCCGGGGCCTTAGGCACTGGAGGCAAGTGCCTTAACCACTGAGCCATCTCTCCAGCCCGGCTTTGCTTTTTTTTAAGAATGAACCCCAAAATTTAATGCAAAAACCCCACCCTGTACAGAAAAGTTTCGGGCTTGTAACGTCACTACATCCAGTACTCAGCGTGCTTTCTGCAGCCCTCAGCTTCTTCCCAGCCTGCTTCCCATTCCCATGTCTGCTGAAGGCATAGGCGGCCAACCGGGATCATCTGGGACTCTTGCAGGATCTCTGCCTGCTTTTTTCTTTTTTTCAAAGGTTTTTCGAGGTAGGGTCTCACTCTAGCCCAGGCTAACCTGGAATTCACTGTATATCTTAGGGTGGCCTCGAACCCAGGGTAATCCTCCTACCTCTGCCTCCCCGGTGCTGAGATAAAAGGCGTGCGCCACCACACTGGGCCTAAATGTGTCGTCGAGGCTGGCCTCGAACTCCTGATCCTCCTGCTTCGGCCCCTTCAGCAATGTCCACCGGTGCGCCCCCACTGCCAGCCCGCCTGCTCCTGAACGGCGTAATATTCACCGTCTTCAGCTTTCATTTTTGCGATATTATTTTGCTTCATTTTCATACATCACGTTTTCTCTGACCAATCGCTTCGCCACACCTGTCTTGGTCTAGATCCGTCTCACAGGAGGGTCTGCCAGGGTCCCTCTAGCGCTGCCCGCTTTGCATTTTTAAATATTGAAATATGTCAAACTGATTAAAAAGAGAGAGAGAGAGAGGTTTCATGGATTCCAGGCTGGCCTCCAAATCCCTACACAGCTGAGGATGTCCTTGAACTCCTGCTTCTACCCCCTGAGTGCCAGGATTACAGGTGTGTGCCACCCCCCCCCAGTGTATCCTGGGAATGGAGCCCAGAGTTTCTTGCATGCTAGACACTCTACCCACTGAGAAACATCCTCAGCCCCCCAAAAGCTTTATAAATAGTTTAATGAACTTCTCTGCACACCTCGCCTTGGCCTGCCGGAGGGTCATAGTTTACTTCACTCCCCCCTCTCCTGCTGTGGTTTTATTGTAGTCAGTTGCAGACCTCATGACTCTCTCTAATCATGTCAGCACACGTCTCCTACTCCCGCAAGGGGCTCAGAGGCCTCTCTGTGCCAGAGATAAATTTGAACTGGACCCTGAATGTCAAGAAAGCTAGCGTCACGGGGCTGGAGAGATGGCTTAGCAAAGCAGAAGGACCTGAGTTCAATTTCCCACTGACCATGTAAAGCCAGATGCACAAGGTGGTGCATGCTTCTGGAGTTCATTTGCAGTGGCTGGAGGCGCTGGTGTGCCCATTCTCTCTCTCTCTCTCTCTCTCTCTCTCTCTCTCTCTCTGCCTCTTTTTCTTTCTCTCAAATAAATAAATAAATAAAATATTAAGAAAGAAAAAGAAAGCTAACCTCAGGGACATGGGAAAGATGTGCAAAGGTCCTGGGGTTGGATCCTACCGGGCATTGGGCCCACAGCAAGGAGTTGAGTATGGCTGCAGCTGAGTCAGGAGAACTAGGGGTGTGGGAAGGGCTCTGGGAAGTGGGGAGTTGGGGTTTTCTTCTGGGTGAGACCCAGGAAGAGCTCTGAGACCCTAGATCACTGGTGAGGAGGCCATCGTGACCACCAAGGTAACAAAGAGCCAAATTGATTTTGGGAGTCTGGGGACGACAGCCAGTGGCTTTGGCAGTTTGAGAAGAGGGGACAGATGCCTGGGACGCTGTGGGCTTGTGGCCTGATGTCTGCTTTCAGCCCCAACCCCATAGGAACAGTTGTCCAGGCTGATGCTCTGGGGGATTCCTCTCCCATCGACTGGCAAATTATTTTTAGTTTTTCTCAGCGCCATCAGCTGCCCTGTAGGCGGAGGCTGGCGGGGGCCAGGAGAGCTTACTCAGCAGCTGGTCCCCATCCATACCCAATAACATATTTATGGGCCCAGATGACATGGTATTCCAAAATGTCCCCAAAGTCCCTAGTGGAAATGACCTCTGTCAGCAGAACTGGACATTGGTGGGGGGCTTGAGTGGCAGAGCCCCGGGGTACAAATGAGCAGAGCCAGGAGAACCTGTAGGAGTGGGGACAGGTGGGGACCCTTGGGTGTTCTGAGAGCAGGGTGGGAGACTGCGATCAGTGGTGTTAGCCACCCGCTCTGTGACCCACTTGCCTGGATTTGAAGTGATTTCACCCGCCAGTGCCTCGGTTTACTTACCCTGAAGTAGTGAAGGGCAGCGCCTTCCGTGGGCACAGTGGGGAGGAGGGAAGGCCCTCAGCAACCAGCTCCTGAACAAATGCTGACCTGGGGCAGGTACTCATGTGGAAGCCCAGGGCTTGGGGGTGGAGGCAGGAGGAGCAGGAGCTCAGGCCTGGGACAAGGAGGCTGACTTCTCAAGTTCAGGCACAGGGAAGAGGTGATTTCAGGGTGGAGCAGAGGAGGGTTCAGGGCTGCCCTGACGCCCTGAGCGCTGGGCAGGCAGCGGCTGCCCTGTGGGCCCTGGAGATGCCGCACTGAGCTGCTCCGCCTTCATCGGCTCATCCCTTGGCCCCATCCCTTGGCCCCATCCCTTCCCATTCTTCTTTCTCCTCTCTGCCTTGGCCTTCATCCCAACTGTGTCCTTAGCCATGGATTTCCAGGCCAAAAGTGGCGTGGTGACCTTGACCAAGTCACCTCACCTTTCTGGGTTTCTAGAAAGAGGATTTTTCTACAATAGTTTTATTTTGAAATTTTATTTCCTTTTGTGGTACCAGGGATCAAACCCAGGGCCTCATGTATGCTATACAAGTGCTCTACTGAGCTACAACTCCAGGTCTCTTATTTTATTTTATCTTATTTATTTATTTATTTTTGGTTTTCCAGGTAGCCCAGGCTGACCTGGAATTCACTATGTAGTCTCAGGGTGGCCTTGAACTCACAGTGATCCTCCTACCTCTGCCTCCCGAGTGCTGGGATTAAAGGCATGCGCCACCACGCCCAGCTTTATTTTTTTTTATTATTACTATTTTTTAAAATATTTTATTTATTCATTTTCAAGCAGAGAGATACAGAGAGAGAGACAGAGACAGAGACAACCAGGGCCAGCACCTTGTGGATCTGGCTTATGTGGGTCCTGGGGAATTGAACCCGGGGCCTTAGGCACCAGAGGCAAGTGCCTTAACCGCTGAGCCATCTCACCAGCCCTATTATTACTATTTATTTACTTATTTGTTTATTTTTGTTTTTTTGAGTAGAGTTTCACTCTAGCCCAGGCTGACCTGGAATCAGTAGTCTCTAGGTGGCCTCGAACTCACAACGATCCTCCTACCTCCCAAGTGCAGGGATTAAAGGTGTGCACCACCATGCCTGGCTACGATTATTTTTTTGTTTTTGTTTTTTGCAAGGTAGAAGGTCTCACTCTAGGCCAGGCTGACCTGGAACTCACTCTGTCATCCCAGGCTGGCTTCGAACTCACATCAACCCTCCTACCTCTACCTTCAGAGTGCTGGGATTAAAGCTGTGCACCACCACACCCTGCTTGCCTCTTTTATTTTCTATCTTGAGACAAGGTCTTACTAAGTTACCCAGACTGAACTTGAACTCACTCTGGAGCCCAGGCAGACCTGCAGTTGAGACTCTCCTGCCTCAGCCTCCTGAGTAGCTGGGATCCCAAGCATGTACCCCAGGCCAGGATGAGTTTCAAAGATAGTTGAAGGAATTGCCAATGCTTAATGTTAGGCAGACACAATACTTTCCTCCAGCTAAGAAAGTCACCTTAGGACATTGCTGTAGGCTATCGTTCCTCTCAGGCCCAGCACTTTACGAGGGTGCTGGGGATGGAACTCAGGCCCTCAAGCTTGGACAGCAAGTGCTCTTACCCACTGGGCCATCTCTCCCGCCCTCGTGCCCCTTTTTTAAAAAAATATTTTATTTATTTATTTGAGGGGGGGCAGGGCCTCCAGACACATGCGCCCTCCTGTGCATCTGGCTTTAGATGGGCACTGGGGAATTGAACTCAGGTCCTTCTGTGTTGCAGGCAAACGCCTTAACCACTGAGCCATCTCTTTAGCTCCCTCGTGCCCTTTGTAAATAACTTCCTGTACCATGGCCATCCTCATTGATCTATGGTGGCTATTGATAGGCATGGAGCCTGTCTGGGTTTTCATTTCGCTAAGACTGATTAATATCCTTGGCTTATGTGCGCGTACGTCTGTAATGAAATTATTGGGAATCATGATACTTAATGATGATTTGCTATTCCATTATTATAATTGCATGAGTAATCATTGGTGGTAGAGACCCTAAGCTGGTTCAGGGTTCCACCCACATCCAGGTCACTGAGATGTCATAGAGAACGGGAACACATGTGACCAAGGCTGACCCTCAGAGAGAGACATCCCCATATCCCTGGTAATTGATCTGTTGAAAAGTTTCAAATAACTTTTAAAAAACTAACAGCTTTAATTGTGTTAACTAAACCTTTAATTGCTGCTCAGGTCAGGATGCTAGGAGTGGCCTTGATGCAGGCACTGGGCTCTGACAAAGCTTCAGGCCGACTTTGGCCAGGGCCTGAGATACTGGTCCTACCAGGGTGCTTGGCAGTGTGGGTCCAAGCCTGCTGAGCCCTGGACTGTGTGTCATCTCAGAGCAGCCAGCCAAGCCCTCTTGATGGGATGACGGGCTCCTTCTTGTTGCAGGGGAATATGGGTCCTGCCGCCTTCTGGCTTCTACTCTTCCTTCTCATGAACCCCGAAGCCCTGGCTGCCGTCCGCACCGAGCTCCAGCGTGTGCTGGGGAGGACAGAGCCGCCGGATTCCCTGATGCCCTCCCTCCCACAGAAGGAACTGGACAGCATGCCCGTCCTCGGTGAGGTGGCCAGACCCTCCAAGGAAGCTTCTAGCACTGGGTTGACACGGTCCCTACAGTCTCCAGGGTCCTTCAGTGTCCCCCAAATTGGGCTCCATGTCCCAGGGTCAGCTCCTGGTCGCAAGAGGAGACTTGGTTGATGGAAAGCCCAAGATAGCTAAAGTAGAAAGGGGGCTTCATGTGGGGTATAGGGGGCCCCAGGTGCTTGGATAGCATCATCAGGACTTGATCCTTCTCCACCTCAGTCCCCCTTTCCCCTGGGCTGCGGAGGATGCTGCCAGCAGCTCCAAGCCACGTCTCTCTTAGCAGCAGTCCTACTAACGTCTCAAGAACTTGTTTCATTGGCTCTTTGGGCCATATGCATATCCGGAAGCAGTCACGGGGCTCAGAGGTCAGAGGAATGATCTGATTGGACAATCAAATCCCAATTCCAGCAGTTAAGCTTAGAAGCACCAGCCCAACCTCTGGAAGCTGGAAGAGGGGAGACCCCCCAGAGGAAAATTAGGGCACTATTTCCAGAAGGGAAATACATGCTGGGTAGGCAGAAGCAGTCCCTGAGGCCCCTAGTCTTTGGCTATCTCCCTGGCTCTCGCTGTCCCTCATAGTGTCCCCTCACATTCAAGAGTCTGTGACTTCATGCCTGGCCTTTCTCCACCATGCTGTGTGACTATGGGCAAAGCAGACAACCTCTCCGAGCTCCTCAAGCCTCTTTTAGACAGACAGTGTGCAGGGATCGGGGTCCGGCAGGTGAGGGGCAGCCTGCTGACCTTCCTTGTCCTCACCCTGTTCAGACAGTGTGCTCAACGAGAGCCTTCGGCTCACTGCGGCTCCCTTCATCACCCGGGAGGTGGTGGCCGATCTGGCCTTACCCATGGCAGACGGGAGGGAATTCTCACTGCGACGTGGTGACCGCCTCCTCCTCTTCCCCTTCCTGAGCCCACAAAGAGACCCGGAAATCTACACAGACCCTGAGGTCAGTGGCTGGGACAGCCGCTCATACCAGGGACTGTTGTGTGTGTGTGTGGGGGGGTGGATGATGAGTGATGTGGGGACCAGCCAGTCCTGAGGGGCAGCCTGATGTGGTCACTTGCTGTGTGGCCGGGTTATCACATCCCCTGTCCATAACCAAACCGGGTCACATCACCTTGTCACGCTGTGTCCAGTTGTGACAAGTCTATAAGAAGCACCCTCATCTTGGTGTGGGGTTGCATGGAGGAGGCTGGAGTCAGGAATGGACTTTCTTATTTCAGGTGTTTAAATACAACCGGTTCTTGAACGCGGATGGATCGGAGAAGAAAGATTTTTACAAGGATGGGAAACGCCTGAAGACTTACAACATGCCTTGGGGAGCCGGCCACAACCAATGCCTGGGGAGGAATTTTGCAGTCAACAGCATCAAGCAGTGAGCAAGGGGCGGGGCCTTGCATGGGCGGGGCCTTGTAGGGGCGGGGCCTTGCAGGATGGGCGGAGCGTCACCTTGAGTTGGCCTGGCTCCTTCCTTAGAGCCTCAGGCTCAGCACAATGGTTTATTGCTGAAACTCCAAACTTGCCCACAGATCTATTTATTTGTGTGTTTTTTTAATGAATGTGTGGTAACTTTAGAAATAGATTTCTGATTCCTTTAGAAGTTATTGGACATGGTGGCAGGTCTCTCCCTCCCAGAGTAACACTGGCCACTGCGTCCAGTTGGCATAGCTGTCCCTCAGCGGCCACATGTTCAAAGTCTCATTCGTGAGACCTGAAAAAGGATTAGAGGGCTGGGGAGACGGCTCAGTGGAGAAAATGCCTGCCACACAGCATGAGGAGCTGAGTCAGGGTCTCCAGAAACCACCTAAGATGCTGGGCTCACCGGCTAGCTAGTTTAGGGGAGTTGGTAAATTCTAGGTTCTGTGAGCGTCTGTCTCACAAAATAAAAATAGCCTTTGAGGAAGATACTCCATGTCTCCACATGAATACACACTTACACAACAAACATGCACACACCTACACTATGAACACGCACACACTCTGCCCTAGGCACAACTCTGAACTTCTGCACACCCATGTGGCTCTGAGCCCCCAGCACCTCTCTTCGTGACCCACCTGCAGCCCACATTCCCTGTCCCCAAGCCCACGTATACGCGGGCTAAAACAGGGACACGGTCCCGAGGGAATGTGTCAGCGAGGAGGGCAGCTGTCAGCGGCTAGGGCCGGCATGCAGGTTCTGGCTGTGGAGCCCTGCTGGCTGCAGTTTTTGCCCTGAGTGAATGTGAGGTTGGCACCATCCTCACACTTCTGCCTGAATGTGTCAGTCACACCGGACAGGCTAATGTATTCAAATCAAGCGTCAAGCCAGGAGCGATCACAACCGTTGCTTTGTTGGGTTTAGGGTCAAAGAGGGACAATGGGCATTAATGTTCAGGGTATCCCCTAGTGACCACCTGCTAAGTAGCTAGCAGATCACAAGATCCAGATGTGGCACCCAAGCGCCCACACCAGGTAAACTCACCCTCCACAGCTGGAAGGGACCCAACCTTCTTTTCTCTCCTTGATTTCATGAGGGAACCCAGCCTTCTAGTGGGGACACAACCTGAGGAGAGTCACATACCCTTATGTCTAGCTCTGCTTTTTTATCTCTTTCAGAGAAAGGAAAGAATCCCAGCTGTGTGCACAGCCTGGCATTGAGGCCCTGGCCTGGGGTGGGGGTGGGAGGGACAGAGAGAAGTAAAATGCATACTTTTGGCAGCAGGGACACTGTGGGTGTGGTTAAGGTGGGGAGACTCCGGCCCCTTGGTTGGACTGACTCCTCTCAGGTCCCTGCCTTGGGACAATGATGACATCATTGGCATGGAAGCTTTGCATATTTCCAGAAGGTGGCAGCAGAGAGCGCTTGCCTTGAGAAATAGGTTTTACCACGCATGGCCATAAGGCGTCTTGAGGGAGGGGTGCTGGTTCTAGTCTCTCATAGGCACCCACGGGTGCGCAGTGGTCCTGCCCAAGATAGATGACAATGGTTCTCAGAGCTTGGGACAGGGAGTGCAGGCTGGCAGAGAGGCATGAAGAGCCACGGCCTTGTCAATGTGAGTACCATGTTGGGACTCAGAACCACACAGGTGTGCATAGGTGGGTGGGTGTGAGGCTGCACCTGGGTGCAGATAGGCATGACAAGGTGCCCTCCACCTCATGCTCCATCACCCCCACCTGAAGCTGTCATTACTCACTGGCTCTGAAGGGCTTTGTGGTAGAACTGACCTCACTACTTTGGTCACCATGCACACAGCCAGGGTCGGCCTCACCTTCAGGGTCTGCCGTGTCCCCTCCCTCCACAGATTTGTGGTTCTCCTGCTGACACACTTTGACCTGGAGCTGCGCAGTGCAGACGTGCAGATCCCCGAGTTTGACCTCAGCAGATACGGATTCGGCCTGATGCAGCCAGAGTGTGACGTGTCTATCCGGTACCGCCTGCGGCCATGACCTGTGACCTGTGACCTGTGGGAGCCACCTGCCTCCTTGGCTTCCTGTATCAGCATTGCTGCCTCCCTGCTTTTCCTGTAGAAGGCTTCGTTCAGAGGAGGAGATGGAGAGTACATGGAGACCCAAAAATGCCAATAAATGCTCTGCAGTATCCTGGCCAGTCTCTCTGAGCTTCCAGTTCACCTGACCTGCTGTGCCCTGCCCTCCAGGGCAGTCACTGTGCCCATCCTTCAAGCAGATGCTGGCCACAGGAAAGACCCTCTGGACACAGCAGTGTGTCCACTGACATAAGCTCTGTTCCCCATTGTTAAAGCGATGTCATCATCCTTTCTCTTCATGAGGCAGCCTGCAAAAATGCAAGCCATGGACTTTAACTTTAGCTCAGTGGTTAAAGGCGCTTGCTTGCAAAGCCTGGAAGCCTGGGGTTCTATTCCCCAGCTCCTATGTAAAGCCAGACACAAAATATCACATGCATCTGAAATTTGTTTGCAGTGTGGCAAGAGGCCTTGGCATGTCCATACTTTCCTCTCTCTCTCTCTCTCTCTCTCTCTCTCTCTCTCTCTCTTAAATAAATTTTTTAAAAAAGAAAAGAAAATACAGCCTGTGCTCTGAGGAATACAGTCCTCTGTCCTGGAGTCACAGGTGCCAGGTGGCAGGGCTTTCCCTGTGCTAACACTCACGAGGGAACCCAAAAAGACCAGACCCATGGACAGCTGGAGGGAGGCAGTGAAGGGAGCCAGACCCTCCACCCCAGCCTGCAAGCCTCTGCAGTGCATGCACCAGTCTGCAGAGTCTGGGGCTGTATTTTAAAGGTCAACTTTGTAGGTGTCATACTTCCTATGGAGAAGTCATACACATGTCCAGCCTGTGACAATGCAGATGCCCTGGTTACACTGGCCCCAATTCCCGAAGCCATCACTGGTCAGGGCTGTGTGGCCTGCCTGGTTCTCTCTGGTTCTGAAGGTGTCTGAGACCCTGTTCTGATGCCGAAGCTAGTGTAGGAGGTGGTGGGCCAGCTCATCAGTCCAGCAGCTGGTTGGTCATCTCTGGTTGGGTGCCACAGTCTTGAATAAACAGATCAGGGATGAAATATGCTTTTGCTTCAATTTTAGGAAAAGGGACTTAAAGACAACCATCACTGGCAAGCCTCTTATGATGGCGAATGTGGCCATTTCAAAGTAGGTCCTGTCACTGAGTGACTTTAAATGCTTGAGACAAGCACGGCAATCACTTGTCTCTAATGCTTCCCCCTCATCTCTGACAGGACAATGTTTTGCCTGATTTCCAGTTGAAAAACCAGCTCAAGGCCAGGCGTGGTGGCAAACGCCTTTAATCCCAGCATTTGGGAGGCAGAGGTAGTGAATTTCAGGTCAGCCTGGGCTAAAGCAAGACCCTACCTTGAAAAAAAAAAAGAGCCAGCTCACAGAGGTGAAATGACTTGCCCGAGGTCACACAGCTCATAAGCTGGTGGAGCTCAACCTACACACTTTTTCTAGAAACAAATGCTGGGTGGCAGCTCTTTGTTCTTTGGGCCCTGGGGCTGGTGGTGGGGAAGGGGCAGTCTTGTTTGGCATGGAGGGCTGATGGCCAGGAGCACTCAAACACGACGCCACTTATGAGGTGCACACACATTCATAATGAGGTCTTTCTAGCTTTAGGCGGTGCGAGCCACACAAGACACCTCAAGTGTGACTGTGGCAAGGGGCTTGTCTCGTTTCAGATCTGTCATGGGGTTTGGGGCTTCCCTGACTCTCGGTCTCCAGGTACCCCCAGGATTCCCAGAGAGATGGTGTGATTGACAGGAGGCTGGGTATCCCCAGGGAAACCCCTCTTCACGCCTGGCTGACCCCCCCACTGCCGCCTGCTCCTTTATCTCTGCAGGAAATAGGAACTGGCGGCCTCCTGTGGGAGGATGAGCCGGTTTCCATGGCAACCCCCACTGCCTCCTCAGGACCGGGGAGGGGGGGAAGAAAGCTGCAGAAATAGCTGCAGAAGGTCTCCACAGGCCTCAGCCCTGACGAGCTGGGGAAGCCTTCCTGACCCGTGTCTCCATGAGGCTGGGCTGTCCCCGAGATCAGCTTCTCACCTGCCCTCAGAGAAGCAGCAGCTCCCTTTGAAGATGGACTGCAGAGCAGGGATCCGGAGTCACTCCCTCCCCAGGAAGAGGGCTTTCCCACCAGGCAGCTCCGGAGACAGTGATTTAATCCTGCCCTCATTTTCAGCTTTATTATTTCTCTTTTCCTGTTTTTTTTTTAATTTCTTTCTTTAAAATAGGCTGGGGATGTAGCTCAGCCAGTAGATTGCTTTCCTAGTATGCAGGAAGCCTTCTTGGGTTTGACCTCCAGCACCATAGAAAACAGGTGTCATGGTGCACGCTTGTAGTAATCCCAACACTCAGGAGCATCAGGAATTCGAGGCCAGCCTCAACTAAATAGCAAGTTTGAAGTCAGCTTCAGCTGCATAAAACCTTCCAAGAGGAAAGAGGGAGAGATGAGGGAATGGGCATGGGCAGGACCTCTCAGCTCTTCCTGGCTGGTTTGAGACAGCATAGCCTTGGGTTGGCCCAATCAACTGTTTCCTTAGACCGTGAAGAGCAAACTGACTCTGGGCAGCTGTGACGAGGACTGGGTCTCAGGAGTCTCTGCTTTCCCATCAGATGGGCCCAGACATGCCGAGGCTGCCTGATGGCCTCGCACGTGACCCCATTTTGACTTTCTCCTGGGTAACCCACAAAGACGGGTCAAAAGAGGGGTGAGATGCTTGAGGCAGAGCTCACCCTGGGGAGCTAGTGGCAGCCCACCTGCCAGATCTCCAGACAGAGAATCAGGCTCCTTGCCCTGAGGCGCTGATTTGGTGTTCTCATTATTTTAAATTTTTATTTACTTATTTGCAAGCAGAGTGAATGGGCACACCAGGGCCTCCAGCCACTGAAAACAAACTCCAGATGCATATGTCTCTTGTGCATCAGGCTTTATGTGGCTACTGGGGAATTGAACCTGGGTCATAAGGTTTTGCAGGCAAGCTCCTTAACCCCTGAGCCATCTCTCCAGTCCCATGGTGTCCTTATTTTTAATAAACACTTGAATAGCATGAGGGTCACACTTGCCGCTTCAACACAGTGATTTTCAAAGAATGCCACCGAGTGGGAACGTGCTGTGTTATATCAACCATCTTTGTTTTTGGACCCATCTCTGCCTCTGACTGCCACCGAGGGTGCCTCTGGGTCTGGGAACATAGTTAGCTGATGGTGTGTGTGTGGGGGGGGGTGGCTGAGCAATACCAGGACCAGCTCCATCTTGGACAGAAAGGAATCAAGAAAGGCTATAAATAAGGGAGAGACATGATCAGACTTGTGCTTCTGCCTCCTCAGCCGAGGAGGCTGAATCAGAGATGGGGAGCAAAGTGAGGGAGGGGGATGAGACCTGGGAGGACCGACAAGGACATGAGGCAGGAGAGACACCGGCCCCCAAGGGCAGGGGAGCTACTTTGTATTTGTAATGTTGTCTCAGGAGAATCGGTCAATTAGCCCCGTCTCTGCTTCGGTTTCCTTCTTCTGCTGACTCGCTCCTTTCCCTTGCATCTTGGAGTCCCCAGCTCATTCAGGGAGAGAGATTAGTTTGCCTCTAATGGCTCTGCTGGAAGTCTGTGTCCCAGCTGTCCCTGCCTGCATTTCCTCATCGCTTGTCCCCACACTCTAGATGTCAATGGCTTTGAAAGTCTTGGCCACAAAGAGGCTGGCTGGAAACAGGCAGGTGTAGCTGGTTCCCTATGTGGGACCCTCTGGTGACATGTCCTCCCAGAGATGGAGCCCTGGAGACCACGTCAGGGCTCAAGTAAGGCTTCAGTGGGAAGACCGAAGATGGATGGGTGAGTAGTGGGAGATGCATGGATATTTGGGGTAGATGAGTGATTTCGTGAATGGATGTAGATAGATAGATAGATAGATAGATAGATAGATAGATAGATAGATAGATGATAGATGGATGGATGGATAGATAGATAGATAGATGATAGATAGATAGATTGCCTGAGTGGGTGGATGGATGGGTAGGTGAATGGATGAGGGTAGGAGGATCGACAGTGTGTGGGATGGGTGGTTGAATGGAGGGATGGATGAGTGTGGGTGAGTGCATGGGCAGAGACTGGGTAGATGGCTTGGTGGAACTGAGTGACTAGCAGCAGGGACAGATGGAAGGATGGTGAGGTTGATGGGCAGGTGACAGACTGGATCAATGTCGGGTGGGTCAGTAATGAGCCAGACTTACTCATCTACCTGGGGCATGGGCTTGACAAAGACACCTGTGCCCAGAGAGAAAAGAGAAGATGCCAGGCTCTGAGCCTGGTGGAACAGGCCTGTGATCCCAGCTAGTCCGCAGCTGAGGCAGGAGGATTGCAAGTTCAAGGCCTGTCTGGGCTACGTAGAGGGACCTTGTTGACAGAAAGAAAGCAGGCACTGGCCTCAGCTATCAGGCCACCCCAGTTTAGGTCTTCTTTATGTTGTAATTCTCTGGGCTGGGGAGATGGCTCAGAGAATAAGACACTTGTCTTACAAATGCGAGTACCTGAGTTCAGATCCCCAGAGCCCACATATAAGCTGTAAGCTGTGGTAAAGTTCTGAAGTCCTAGCACACCTAATGCCAGCTAGCCTGGCTGACAGAGGGGTGGAGAAGAAGAGACTGCCTCAAACGAGGTCAAAAGTGAAGATATACACTCAAAAGTTGTCCTCTGATCTCCACATGTGCACTGTGGCACACACGCACGCACACACACGCACGCACACACATACACACACACACACACAGAAACACAAATCAATACATTGCAACCTTCAGTCTCTGGGAGAAAGAGTGAGAAAGAATTTTCAATGGCATCAGACACCTGTGAAGCACTTGGGATACAGACAGCCTTCTGTCACCTTCATCATCGTCATTGTCAGCACAGCCGCTGAGGCCTCTCTGATTTCACAGTACTTCCCAGAGTCGGGCAGGCTGTGAAATGCCTTCCACGCCTCATCCCATCCTCCCTCCCAGAAGCCCAACCAGGCAGATCCCGGATGGTCCCCATTTGTACTCATGACCATGCTTGTTACTGAGGATGACAAAGAGAGAGCAGCCGAACAGACAAGGCCCGACTAATGGGAAAATCCCCGGGGCTTTGCCTGAGTGTGCGAGGCACACGCAGAGATGGAGTGATGTCCCCCACCCCCTAACCAACCTCAACAAGTGCTGATTAGCTCTATCTGTGCCCAGAAGTGCCGAGAAACCCGGGTAGGATGCCCTGTGGGATCATAAATAAGTGATGGATGGCATCATGGAACCCAAGAGAGAAGGAGAGCTGACTTCAAAGGGACGTGTCTCTCGCCAGCACTATTTACAGGGAACATGTATCAGATGGACCCATCTGGCTGCCTTGACCTCGCTCAGCCTGGAGAACTATCTTGGCACCTCCCAGCAGGATGTCTGTTGAGAGGCCTCTGGGCAAATGCACTTTGAGAGAGCAATGGCTAGGAGTTAGGTGACCTGGTGTTGAACCTGCCTGTCCACTTGCTGGCTGCTCGCTGGGGTACTGTCCCTCCTGAAGCTGGGTGGGGTTTCCATCCTTTCAATGGGACAGTTGTACTTGAGACCTGAGTCAAGCTATATTATTCATTTTCTGTTCTCTCTCTTCCCCTCCTCTCCCTCTTCTCTCTCTCTTCTTTTCTTCTTTTCTTTTTATTTTTTTGCAGGTCAGGTCTCACTCTAGGCCAAGCTGAACTAGAATTCACTATGTTGATTCAGGGTGGCCTTGAAGTCACGGTGATCTCCTACCTCTGCCTCCTGAGTGCTTGGATTAAAGGTGTGCACAACCATGCCCGCCTTTCTTTCGTTTTTGAGACAGTGTTATGTCTCTCAGGCAAACCCTGAGCTCATTATGTAGCCAAGGATGACCCTGAACTCCTGACCCCCTTTACCTTCACCTCTTGAGTGCTGGGATTATAGGCATGTACCACCATGCCCATTTTTCCCCTGTTTTTTTAAAATATATTTATATTTTACTCAAGTTGAAGTTTGAGTCATTAGAAAGAGAACTGGTACCAGATGAGCTCTTTTCGCTATAGACGACAGGATGACAACTCAAACTGATGCAGATAAAGAGTTTATTGACAAGCTCATAACTAGAAAATCCAGTAGCGCTACCTTCGGGCATGGCTGGATCCAGGACCTCTAATGATATCATCATGTTCCCAGCATTCCTTTCCCCTACAATGACTTTATTTCCAGGTAGTCTCTGGTGGGGTTGGGGAGTTTTTTTTTGGGGGGGGGTCATCCTTGGTCACCTTCCTGCCTTTGAATATGCTTTCCTGAAATCTTGTGCCTGATATGATTGATGGTGGGCATTTTATGTGAGGCAGCATGCCTAAAGGCAAGAAGGCAGAGCAAACTGGTGGAAGAAATCTGGATCCTTAATCAACTCCCTTCTCCTCCCCTAACTTTCTACATGAACTACTTAGGCATTCCTATGACTTGAGTTGGGCAAGCACACAAACCCCCAGCCTTAGTAACCTAGTGTCGACCAGACAGTGAGAGCTAGTGCCATCCCCTTGTCCAGATGAGAACACTGAGGCTCAGAGAGGTTAGGGCACTTGTCCAAAGTCATTGTGCACCAGCCATTCTGGCCTTTTGTGCTATGAGGCCACACGGCCACCCTAAGTAACTTAGCACTGAATCATGCAGAGTAAACCTGGAGACTGGTATCCGCAGACTTCCAGGGGACAGGGGCATCCTGCTCTTCACCCGAATCTGCAAGTGGGGCTGGAGGTCAGGATCACACGAGGTCTCTAGCGCTGGCCTTGAGCCTAAGAAGAACCTCCTTGAAGGCTTGTGGCTGGTAAATTTCCTGCCATCATCCCCTCAAACCCCCCCATTATCCTGGTCCAGGGCTCATTACCTTTGCCTCCACAATTGTAGGAACCTTGTCATAGATTTTCTGGTGCCTTCTTTTGTCCCCAAGCACTCCACAATGACCAGAGCAGGTGAAAGAAGGACCGGGGACAGAAGTCCTGTCGCCTGCTTAAGACTGCCAGTGCTTCTCACCACATCCAGAAAGCTCAGATTGCTCCTTTTCTTTTCTTTTCTTTTCTTTCCTTTCCTTTCCTTTCCTTTCCTTTCCTTTCCTTTCCTTTCCTTTCCTTTCCTTTCCTTTCCTTTCCTTTCCTTTCCTTTCCTTTCCTTTCCTTTCCTTCCCCTTCCCCTTCCCCTTCCCCTTCCCCTTCTTTTCTTTTCTTTCTTTTTAAGGCAGGGCCTCACTCTAGTCCAGGCTGACCTGAAACTCACTCTGTAGCTCAGGCTTACCTTGAATTCATGGCAATTCTCCTATCTCAGCCTTTCAAATGCTGTGATTACAGGCATGCACCACCACATTCAGCTAAATTCTTTCCTTCTTGAGAATAAAATCCAGCAACAAATCCCCACATGACCTGGCCCTGGCATCCAACCATTGTTCTAGAAGATACCACACTCATTTCTACCTCAGGGCCTGGGCTCTTGGGGTTCCCTTTCCTGTACCTCCTCCTCAGCACTGAACAAAGTTGGCTTCTCTCTCAGCTTCTGTGCATCCATCTCCTCCAGCAAGTCTCCCTTATCCAACACTGCTGATGCTTCTCTCCTTCACCCTGGTGACTATTCTTCATGGCATTCATCACGGGCTTAGCTCTGATGGAATGACACACATGGTCATTACCTGGTCTCATACCAGATATAAGTCTAGGTGTATAGAGACTGTTTTGCCTGCTTTATTGCTCTAGTGTCTAGTGTAATGTGAGGCACACAGTAGGTGCTCACTAATTGCTGATTGAGAGAAGAGCGTTTCTAGCCTGGGAAATGCCTTTGGAAGCCATGAGATTAACGCAGGGTTCCTCAGCCTTGTGCTATTGGCAACCTTTATTATGGATGTGGCGGCTATTCTGAATATAGTGGGATGTTTAGTGATGTCTCCTTGCCAAGAGGATGGCTTCCTCTTCCCCCAGAGTTGTGACAACCAAACCTATCTGCAGGCATTGTCACATGTCCCCTGGGACAAACCAACAATGAAACATCTCATTTGGGGAGAAGAGCCTCACTGGGCTTTCAAGCCCAGCTCCAGGTTTCTTCCCAAGGAGGAATTCTGCATTTTTAGGGGTTCCCTGGGCAGTTGGGAATTCGTGGTCAGAGCTGGTGGAAGGCTGCTGCTCAGGAGTAAGAAATGAGAGCAAAGGATGGAAGGAGGGAAATAGCTAAACTCTCCCTAAAACAGAGGAGCAGAGAGGGCAGGCCTACCATGAGATCAAGTACTTCAGAAATCAAAGCCAGGCCTGGTGGGCATGAGCACACACACAGAGCCAGGGGGCAGGTGATGAGCTTCAGATGGCAAAGGTTCCCACTCAGATCAGTGGGGGAAGGGCAGGCTTATCCCATGAACAGTTTTTATCAAACCTGCGGCAGATGCACCTGCCAGAGCAGGCCCATCCTCCCAGCTACAAGGGAGGCTGAGGCAGGAGAATGACAAGATCAAGGCCAGGCTGGGCTGTGAAGTGACCCTGTCTCAAAAACAAAAACAAAAAAGCAAAAAGAGGGCTGAGGATGTAGCCCAGTAATAAAAATGATTCATTTGTGTGAAGCCCTGGGTTCCTTCCTCAGTACTGAGTGATAGAGGAAGGAAGGAAGGAAAGGAGGAAGGGAGGAAGGGAGGGAAGGAAAAGAAAAGGAAGGGAGAAGGGAAAAGAAAGAAGAGAAAGTAAAGAAAAAAATACAAGAAACCCAGCTATCTGTAGGGAAAACAACACCGTGTTCCCACCAAATGACGTAGTAGAATATATAGCTACATAGATACAGATCATTGGCCAAGGACTTCAAGTGACTCAGTCTGGAGAAGACTCCTTAAACAGGATGTTCAAAGCACAAATCACATAGACAAAAATGTATTGGTCATATTAAGATTTTTTAAAACAAAGAGCATCACAGACAATGTTAATGGCTAGCTAAATGGAAGACGATATTTGCAATATCTAAAGTCAACAAGAGACTTAATGTATAGATCGTTTGAAAAAGTTCTGCCAATCACAAAAACCAACCACCACAACGCTCCCCCCCACATGTCCCAATCAACATGTATACTTCTTGTGAAGGAGCCTAGAGAGCCTCAGACTCATTACTAATCAGAGAAATGTACATTTAAATACAGTAGGATGTCAGGGCTAGGGAGGTGATCCGTTAGTAAAGTACTTCCTGTGTAGCATAAGGACCTGAGTTCAGACTCCCAGTACCCATGTACATGTCAAGAACAGTGTATATGTAATCCCAGTGCAGGATGGGAGAGAATAGGGCATCCCCAGGGCTTACTGGATAGCCAGTCTGGACAAAGCAATGAGCTCGGGGTTCAATGGGGGAGCCTGTCTCTCTCAGAGGGTAAGTGGTAGAGTGATTGAGGGCATGTGATGTCAATCTCTGGCCTCCCCAGGAACCCACACAAATGTGTACATCCACCCTATACACATGTTCTCACATGGATACAAGCAGGCATACACATATGCATGTACATACGTACACACACGCTCAAACAATTTTTTAAAGTAAAATAATACAGATATTTCTTGGCACAGCCTAGACTGTCAAAGTTTCTGTCTGAGTACTACTTAATGGGGGCTGGGGCTGTGGGGACTACCAGGACTATTGGGGACATCTCCCTAGCAGCAGACCTGTGAAGGATCCAGGATGCATATGGTTAAGAATCCGCATTTTCTGTGACAGACATATTGTTCTAAATATGTAAGAGGCATATTTGTAAAGGCACCATGCTGGATCATTAACAGACATGGAGGGACACTATGGGGTTCACTCCCTGTGCTACTGGGAGCTGGTGGCCCTCTGAGTGACCTCCTGGGGAGTGAACAATGGAAAGGAGACACATATCACCAAGGACATCTAATTGTGCAGCTAAGAGGAGCAGTGGACTGGTAAACACACAACATCAGGACAGACCTCTGGGGGATAAAATAACCTGAGGTCTTTAGCACAGACCATATAGAAAAGTTGAAGGTAGGCATGGTGGTGCATGCCTGTAATCCCAGCTCTTAGGAGGCTGAGTCAGGAGGGGAGTGAGTTCAAAGCCAGCCTTGGCTACATAAAGAGACCCTGTCTGAAAACAAACTAAAACAAGATAACAGTAAAAGAAAAAGTTTTAAGTTGAGACACAGACACACCAAAACATCGTTTTAAGAGAGCTCATACAGAACGAAAGGATACCGGTGAGCAGGCTGTGCCGTAGGTAGGCTTGCAGAAGGGGCCAGAGAGGAAAGGAACTAAGGAAATGAATGAGGGCTGGGGATGTGGCTCAGTGGGTGGAGTGCATACCTGACATACAGGAAGTTCAATCCCCAGCTCTGCATATAGCAGGCCTGGTGGTGCACCTGCCACCCAGCATGAGGCAGGAGGATCAGAAGTTTAAGGCCATCCTCAGGTACACAGTGAACTTGATGCCAGGCTGGGATATGTGAGATCCTATCTGAAGAGAGAGAGAGAGAGAGAGAGAGAGAGAGAGAGAGAGAGAGAGAGAGAGAACAAAAGAGAGGGAAAACAAACCTGGAGGGAGGCACATAACTCCTGAGCACAGGGACCCTGTCACCTACCTGGGCTCTCAGCCCTGACACCTCTCTAGGGGCACAGCAGGCTCCCTGTGAGCTTCTGTAAAGATTCTGTGAGTCAGCCACTGAACAGAGGGAGGGAGGACTTTGCCCTCATGTTCGGCCCATTGACAGACATCTATCTATCATGACTATGCTGGACACTGCATCGTCTGTCACCTCTCAGCCACAGAAGTCTCCTTGTTGAGGTCCCCATTCCCACTCCTGCCCCTACCTGTTTGCCAGAGCACCCCCATTGTACCTGTACTTCCATCTGCCTTTCCCAGGGGGAAGGTCGACATCCTCGCCACGGTCCACATGAGCTCCAACACAGCACCTCCTCTTTCCTCTGCTGCCCACCACTCTCCACCCCACTTGGCATTTCCTCCCCTGGAACTCCTCTCATCTTCCCCATGGATACGTCTTACCTGTCCTCCTCAGAGAGGCCCACCTTGACCTCCCCTTATCACACCTACCAGCATCTGAAACCTGCTCATTATTTTTGCACACGTGTGTGCACCTGTGTGTATGTGCATGCAGAGGACAAAGGTCAACATCAGGTGTCTTAGTCACTCTCTACCTTCCTTTTTTAAAAACATTTTTATTTATAAGGAGAGAGAGAGAGCACTTCCAGCTGCTGCTGCAAAAAAAAACTCCAGATGCATGTGCCACTTTGTGCATCTGACTCTACATGGGTAGTGGGCAACCAAACCCGGAGTCATTAGGCTCTGCAGGCAAATGTCTTAACTGATGAGTCATATCTCCAGCCCCTTCTTACTTTTGTTGTTGTTGCTTTTTTCGAGGTAGAGTTTCCCTCTAGCCCTGGCTGACCTGGAATTCACTATATAGTCTCAGGGTGGCCTTGAACTCATATGGATCCTCCTACCTCTGTCTCCCCAGTGCTGGGATTAAAGGTATGTGCCACCATGCCCTGCCCCATCTTACTTTTTGAGACAAGGTTTCTCTGTGAACCTGGAGCTCACCAATTGTATCCTTTCCTCTCTGCCTCCCCAGCGCTGAGATTACAGGTGTGCACTGTCATGCCCAGCTTTTACATGGGTGCTAGGGATCCAAACTCGGGTCCTCATGTTTGTGTGGTGAGTACTTTACCCATTGAACCATCTATCTCCCCAACCTATTGTTTTTTTTAAAAATTGCTTTTGTGGCCTGAAGAGATGGCTCAGTGGTTGGATTCCCCAGCACCCCCATAAAGGCAGATAGATGCACAAAGTGGCACATGCATATGGAGTTTATTTGCAGTGACTAGAGGCCCTGGCGTACCCATTCTCTCTCTTGTCTCTCTACCTCTTTCTGCCTGCAAATAAATGAATCAATAATAATTAAATCATATTTTTTTAAAAATTGCTTTTGGTTGTCTGTCTTCCTCCATGGATGGCCCACAAGTTGAGAGAGGAGGGCAGGGCTGGAGCAGAGCATCAGGTCAAAGCAAAGGGGTCCTGGGAAGACCTTATGTCAGTGAGAGACATGGTTCAGTGGATTAGATGCGACAATCCTTCTGACAGCTGTGGAGAGGAGGAGGAGGCAAAGGAGGTCACAGGGAGACAAAATGATGGCAGGGTGGACAGGGTCGTATGCTGGGAGTGGGGATGTGGACAGGCTTTTACAAACATCAAGCAATGCTGTGCGTGACACTATGGAAGAGAATCCCTTGCTCTTAGGGAGCAAAGGGCTGGGAGGGGAAGGGCCTGGTTTTCCTGGCTCTATGTTCTTTTCAGTTCTCCTCCTTCAGGACAGGAGTGCTGTGTATCTTGATCACATCACTTACTTATTGTCTATCATTCAGTAATTATGCGCATGAAGGAATAAATGAGCAACCTGATGGAGGCCTGGTCCCCTCTCCTCAGTAACTTCTGAGATGGTACAATGGCTTCTGCAGCCCCCCTCCACTGTACAGGGTGTGGCAGGGGCAGCTGACACTCTCCTGAGCCTGGCACTCAGCAAGGGTGAGTGACTCACAGCCAGGCTGTGGAAGCTCCAGGCTCTCACCAGGAGCTAACTTCTTAGCAGTCATCCCCAGCAAGCTGCATGTTTGTCTGTTGATGGGTTTCTTGCCCATCTTTCTTTAGCATTTAGAATTCCATTCCAGAATTCGATGTTTAGAATGGGATGGAATCAAAGCAAGGAATGTTCAAAACTGCCACCTGCCTTCCCCCAGCTCCAAGCCTCCCCTCTGTTCCCTATGCGCCCCTCATTAGCTGTCTGACAAGCCCTTCCACAAGGACCAGATGTTTGATTTACAGCTGTATCTCAGACGCCTGTCACAGTGCTTACACACAGTAGGCGCTCCACCGAGCTGTGGACAGGACGAAGCAACGAGGGTCGCCAGGAAGGTGATCCAGGTGGGCAGGGCAGGGTGCCTGGCTGCGCCTCGCCCGCCCGCAGGCCCAGCCGGGCACGGAGGAGTTAAGCGGCGCGAGCGCTTCCGACCCGCAGGTGGCGCCGTCCCGCCTCGGTGCCGACTCGCAGCGCTCCGAAGTGCGGGACAGAATCGCGGCGAGCGCCGAGCCGAAGCTCAGCCCGACTTGTTGATCTCGCCCAGGCAGCCGCGGCGGCCGCCCAGCAGCAGCGGGAGCCGGAGCCGAGCCCGAGGCACCGCCCGATCGCGCTCCGGTCCCCGCGCCCCGCGCCCCCAGCCTCGGGGAGCGCGCCCGGCCCCGCGGCGCCTGCAGTCCCCGCACGTCGCCTGCCCGACCGGGGTAGGCCTGGTCCGGCCCGGCCCCGGGACCGCCGCTGCCCGCGGGCGGGGGCACCCGGGCGGCCGGGACAATGCGCGCTCCCTGGCCCCGGGTGGCGGCCGTCCTGGGGGTGAGTGTCAGGGGTGCAGGGGACCCGAGCGGGGCGGGGGGTCGCCTGTCTCGGCTCGGCCTGTGGGTCGCCTGGGGCTCGGCAGATCCGAGCTGGGGGTAAAGGAAGAGAGCTGGGGCCCCGAGAGGCACGCGATGCCAGTTGTGGGGTGAGGGGCGAGGGCGTGCTCCCCACGGGCTGTGGACTCAGGGGAACCCCCCCCCCCGAAATCCCCAGTGCGCGGCGGGAGGAGGGCACGTTTTGAAAGGCCAGAAAATTCAGCTCGTTTCCCCGCCTCCCACCTCCCCCACCCCTTCCCTTCCGAGCCCGGGGAAAGGCGCAGAAGCCGGAGTTATAAAAAGCCATGGCTGAGAGGAGCGAGGAGGAGGAGCGGGAGGAGGAGGATGGAGGGAGAGGAGGAGGAGGAGGAGGAGGAAGCAGACCCAAGGACTCTGTGCGCACACCCCCCCCCTTCCGTGATAGGGAACGGGCTCAGAGGGAGGTGCAGACCCCAGTTCCAGCCTGGCTTGGCGCCTTCGACCCTCACCTCGACTAGGGTGGTTTGAGGAGAGGGGTCACTCCCAGGATAGAAGGGCTGTTGTGAACACCTATCTGTGATGACCTCCGACAGGTGGGCATCTGGTGCCCCCCCAAATGTGAGGCTTAGAAAAATCAAACCCAAGGCCGTAGCCCTGCCCCCACTCCAATCCTGATGATTTATATGTGGGGTGGGGTGGGAGGGTGAGAACTCATTAAAGACAGAAAGAAAGTTTTCAAGCTGCTCTCCTGTCTGCCCACTGCGGGGCCAGGGTTGGGAATCCATCCCAGGACCCACGAAAAAGAAGGGAGTTTCAGCACTCGAAGGGGCGGACAGCGCCCCGGGCGGCCCCACCGCTCCTGGGCTCCCAAGGCCCGAGGTGGGGCTTTCTGGGCGCTCGGGGCGCCTCTTGGGGCCCCGTCACCGCTCCGAGGGTGGCCCCTCCCTCTGTCCCTCGGGTGGGGACTTCAGCACCGATGGGAGGGACAGCGTCCAGCCCTCCCTGTCCCTCCTCCTCGCTGAGCCGCTTAAGCGAGGGGAGGAAGGTCAAGGCCGGCGGGACCCTGGAGGGGGCGGGACCGCGTCCAGCTCCCGGTGCGCTGACCCGCGTCCGCTTTCGCTTTCTGCCCCGCAGCCGTCGGGATGGAGGTGAGGAGGCGGCCGTGACATCGCCCCGGCGCGCACCCCTGCAGCCCAGCAGCCCACAGCGCTCCCTGCCCCCTCCCCCGCGGCAGCGGGCCTTGCCGTCGAGTGACAGCGGCCTGGGGGGGCAGGGGGGGCGCGGGCGGCCAGACCAGCGATGCCGGCGGGCATGACGAAGCATGGCTCGCGCTCCACCAGCTCGCTGCCGCCCGAGCCTATGGAGATCGTGCGCAGCAAGGCGTGCTCGCGCCGGGTGCGCCTCAACGTCGGGGGCCTGGCGCACGAGGTGCTCTGGCGCACCCTGGACCGCCTGCCCCGCACGCGGCTGGGCAAACTCCGCGACTGCAACACTCACGACTCGTTGCTCGAAGTGTGCGACGACTACAACCTCGACGACAACGAATACTTCTTCGATCGCCACCCGGGCGCCTTCACCTCCATCCTCAACTTCTACCGCACGGGGAGGTTGCATATGATGGAGGAGATGTGCGCGCTGAGCTTCAGCCAAGAGCTCGACTACTGGGGCATCGACGAGCTCTACCTGGAGTCCTGCTGCCAGGCCCGCTACCACCAGAAGAAGGAGCAGATGAATGAGGAGCTGAAGCGAGAAGCCGAGACCCTACGCGAGCGCGAGGGCGAAGAGTTCGACAACACGTGTTGCGCCGAGAAGAGGAAAAGGCTGTGGGACCTTCTGGAGAAGCCCAACTCCTCCGTGGCGGCCAAGGTGAGTCTGGGGTCTTGGGCTGCGGGCCTGTGGCCCACTCAGCCTGTAGACCTGATGGAGAGCCAAGCTGTGGGGGGAACAGCTTTAGTCCCCCAAAGATGTGCACCAGTAGGGCTGAGCTGAGGACCACCACGGTCCGACTTCTCTGTGTCATCCACTCACACTTCCTTTGGTTGTTCAGTGCTGTGTGTCCCATACTTTGTTGGGGGAAATGATTTATTGGAGCTTATAAAATGCTACATAAAATACGACTCTACACAGTCGGCTGGGATACAGCAGACTGGTGTCCTGTGAGGTTCCAGATCCAGGCTTGAGTGGGTGGCCCTGTGATTTTAGTACTTATGCCTATATTTATAACCCTACTTCACCCCAGGGAGTGTAAACACAGCCTACAGGCATGCTTGGGGGACGCTGAGACTCTGACAGGTATTTCAAAACACATGAGGTAAAGGGGCACTTAGGAGGGGTGTGGACAGGCATGTCCCACAATGCTCCTGGGACAGACATGTCCCACAATGCTCCTGGGTTGCCCTGGCTACTTGTTTATCTGTTTGGTCAGGACAATAGACATGTGTAAGTCCAAGAGGAAAAAGAGACAACGTGAAAAGCTCAGGAGGAGAGAGGTGGGCGGGAGTCTGATCACACAGGGTGGGCTTCTGGGGGAAAGTGGAACCTGTGAGGATAAGCTTGGGGTGAGAGCCATGATGGACAGGCGGCCAGTTGTGAGGTGAGGGGCGTGCTCCCCACGGGCTGTGGACGGAGGGGAACTAATGGCTAATGCTCAACTCTGCCGAGTGGAGCGTCCGGCCTCACATGGCTGGCATGCTGGCGTCAGGAGCTAATGACTACATAGCTTGTACAGGCCTATGTGGGGGTTGGGAAGGAGCCCAGAAAAGAGATGTTCATGTTGGAATCAGGCAAGATCAAGTGAGAACATGATTCACGCTCCCAGAGCAGAGCTTGGGGGGAGGGTGAATGGGAGCAGATAAAACAGATTCCGGGCCAAAGGCAAAGGCTAGCTCTCCACCCAACCACACTTTTATTCATAAGGCTTGGCAGCCAGGCTTTTCATTGGAGGTTCAACTGGCCCCTCACTGGTTCCCAATCTGAGGAGACTCTGTGGGGTCCTTTTCCTAGAGCTGGATGCCTGAGGAGAAGGATGCAGGAAGGGGTGGTCACAGGCTGGGGATGTGGCTCAGTGGGTAGAGTGCTGGCCCGGTATGCATGAAGCCCTGCATTTGATCCCCAGCACTGTAGAAACTGAGTGTGGTGGCTCATGCCCAAAACCCCAACACTCAGGAGGTGGACGTTGAAGGATCAGAGGTTTAAGGACATCTTTGGCTATATAGTGAGTTCAAGGCCAGCCTGGGCTACATGAGACCCTGTTTCAAAGAAAGAAGGCAATGGAGAAGGAGACTACAAAGATCCCACACGCCCTTTCTCTTGCTTGTAGGACTGAAAGAGGACATAGAGGTCTCTGGGCCTGGTCTCCTCGAAAGCTGTGGCCATAATCCTGCCCCAGGCTCCATGCCCAGAAAGCCTGCCTTGTAAGACAGGAGGCACTCACCCTTAACCGGCTTAGGATCAACAGGCTTATCGTGCTATTTCCAGGCCCAACACAGGCTCCCCCCACTGTGTGTCCCATTGAGGCCCAGACAGGTCCCTCCCTCCTCCCTGTGTCTCTAAGACTTGTAGGGGGCAGTAGGAAATGGGGATTTGCCCTCCCTGCAAAGAAGCAACACAGGGTTGTGTTTGGATTGGTGTCTGGCAGCAAGGCACAGGCGGTCTGCTTGCAAGAGCCTCTGTTTGGGAATAAACAGTCTCTCCTCTCCCTCGGGTTAATCCGCTCACAGCTTCGTGACCTCTCCACGATCCCGTGCTGGGCTGTCAGCTCACATTCTTGCAGTTTCTGCAGCCAGAGCTAAAAGGAGGAGGCGGGCAGGCTCTTTGCCCTCCCATCTAGAAAGCCTGGTGGCCACTGAGCAAAGACCTAACAAATACAGAGGCTCAGAGAGATGAAATAACTTGCCTAAGGTCACAAAGCAGGCCAGTAGGAGAAGCAGAACCCTTCTTCCCCATGTGGATTGGAACACTCTGTGCTTTCCAGGGTGACTGAGGACCACAGCCTCCTTCCCAGCCTCTGCTCCCTCATCCTATTCCACACAGCAGCCACAGTGTGCTTTCCAAAATGTAAATCAGATCACATTATTCATCTGCTTAGCATCCTCTTGGGGTGGCCCATCACACTTGGCATAAGGTCCAGACTCCATCATGGCATCTGATCTCGGGAGTTCCCCAACTTATCCCTTCCTTTCTCCTGTGGTTCTCTTGGTGCCTGTCCTGTTGGCCTCCTTGCCAGGATTTATCCTGCCTCAGGGCCTTTGCACTTGCTATCCCAGCTACCTGCAAGTCTTCCCCAGACTGTTCCCTGGTCAGCCCCCTGGTCTGCATTCTCCATTTGAGCAGTCCCTGCTTGGAGACCTTCCTTGAATCTTGTCTAGAAAAGTCCCTTCCCTTCCCCTGTTATCTCCTACAGAGTCTTTCCTGCATATCTTATATAAGTGCCTCTGGAATTATATTTGCTCCCTTGTGCGCCTGTTTCACACCCACAAACTGTATTGTGTGCACTCATGTGCTCCCAGCATGCATCATGGTGCCTGGCCCAGAAGGCTCCAAATAACTACATGTAGGATGGATGGATGCGTGGATGGGTGGGTGACTGGATGGATGGATACATGGATGGATGAATGGAGGGATGGATGGGTGGATGGATGATGGAGAGATAGAGAGGTGGATGGACGGATGGGAAGATGGATGGATGGATACATAAATGGGTGGGAAGATGGATGCATATGTGGACAGATGGAGAGATGGATGAACGGATAGATAGGTGCATGGATGGATCAAGCAACAATCAGCCACATTCTTGGTGCTTGGGAACCTACCAGTTGCCTCTTCCTTGCTGCCCTTTTGTGACTCAGTTCCTGGGGCCTCTGGCCTTCCTCCATCACCTGCACCTGGCCCACCCCAGGCTCAGAAGCTGAGCTGTCAGCACAGCCAGATGGGGGATTGCTCAGAGGGCCTAATACAAGGTCACTCCTGGGTGCTTGTGAGGTGCAAAAATGGCCACATCCTCATGTGTTTAAAAGCAAGGACAGACCAAGGTTCTGGACTTGGCCCCTCCACCTGGCTGGTCTCTGGCCTTGGGCCATTTCTTCACCTTGACCTTCTCCCACCTGTAAAATTGAGGCTGTTTGTGACCAGTCAGAGCAGTGCTCAGCACTTGGGGTGGGGGTAGGAGGACTGTTACCAGTGATAAATTATCTCATCCTTTTCCTGAGCTGCCTCAAACCTTTTCCTCCTGCCGGTCCCAGGGAGCTGAGCCGACGTCTTGAATAATTGATGGGATGTTCAAGTCAGAGACAAACTGAAACCCAAGCCCAGGGTTCTCCACCAGGGAAGGGAAAATCAAAACCCATTAGGCAAGAGGCGTGTGAGCGATGGTTGTTTGGGAGATGGGATGAGCCGCATTGGAGCTGCCTCTGGGGTTCTGCTTTCTGGGAAAACTCCAGGCTTCTTTCAAGAGTTGGTGCACCAGACCTGAGTGTCTGCCTTCCCTGGGACAGTCTCAGGGTCCAAGCCCTGAGATACAGTCTGAATTTCCACAGTAGCCACTGTTTTTATTTTTCTTTTTTCATACCAGGCACCAATGAGTGGGCTCTAAGACTGGCAAATTGCAGTAATCTCTCTCTTGGCCCTGTCAGACAGTGGGATGCCCATCAGGGCTGCTTTGGATTCTAAGTGACAAAACTGACACCCAGTGCAGCTACAGTTAGGCGGGACATGTGTCATCTCACACGTCGTGACATTCCAAGGTGGCTAGGTTTGGGTTGAGTTGAAGATGGCTCAATGATGCCATCATGAGTCTAGATTCTTGCCACCTCTGACCCTGTAGGTGACCTGGTCCTCATGTCAGAAGATGGCTGTCTAGTTTCAGCCCTTACTTGTAGACACAGAAACATGCAAAGTGTGAAAAAGTGAGTTTCCTCCTATGCTCCACTTTCTTTTCCTTCTAGGAAAGCATTTTCTAGGAGCACCCTAGTAGACTTATTTGAAGTGCCATTGGCCATTGATCACACGCTCATGTTCTAGTGACAGGGGAATCTGGGACAGCAAGCATCTGTTACTTTCAGAGTAGCAAGGAAATGGATTTGATGGTTGACATCAGGACCCTTTGCAGAAAAGGAAACATACATGCCTGTGCCCAAGCTCATTCTGGAAATGGCAAAGTCAAGGTTTAGACCTGCTTTCTTCTGGTCCCAAGACTTTGTTTCTGAGACTTGGAAACTTGGGCAGATCGTTTGCACCACCTGAGTGTCTGTGAGTCTGTCTGCCCAATGGAACCACAGCCATGCCCACCTTGGAGGGGTTCTAGTGACCCAATGTTTCAGATGCAAGTGTAGTTTGCAGATAGAAATTCTAAGTGGAAATTGTATTTTTATTGTCATATCCAAGAAACAGGAGAAGCGTTTAGCTAAGGATAGTGGCTGGTATTTTGCCCACACGTGACCTGGTTAAGCATCAGCTATTCAGTACAGCAGGTATGGGCAAACTTCTTTCTCTTCATAATATTCCAGAAATGTGACCTTTGGCAAATCCCTTCCCTCCTGGAAGTTAGTTTTCCAGTGTAACAAATGGGAACTAGCGGGGAGCCAGCCATGCAGGGTGTTAGGCCTCACCTAGTGCCTGGTATGTAGGAAGTGTTATATAAATGGTCATGCTGTTATTAACAGTCCCTCCTTCCTAGCTGCATTGTCTTATTGTGGGGTTGGTGGTAGGATCACTACTCCATAATCCTTTGGGGCTTCAGACCACTATGGAGATGAGAGTTTCACTTCCTCCATCTGAGCCATAGGGATTCTTGTATTACCATTAAGAAAAATAAGGACTGACTTGGAATGGATCGGTGAGTAAGGAGCTTGCTGAACAAGCATGAGGTCCAGAGTCCAATCCCTAGAACTCGTGTAAAATGAACTGAGCTTGGTGGCATGCACTTGTAATTCCAGTTTTGGGAAGGTAGGGACAGGTGGATCCCTGGAGCGCACTGACTAGCTAGTCTTGCCTATTCGGAAAGCTCTAGGCCAATGGAAGACCTTCCCCACCCAAAAAAAGGGGAGATGATCCCAGCACTCAGGAGGCAGAGGTAGGAGAGTCGCCATGAGTTTGAGGCCACCCTGAGACTACGTAGTGAATTCCAGGTCAGCCTGGGCTGGAGTGAGACCCTACCTCGAAAAAACAAAAACAAACAAACAAAAAAAAAGGTGGATGGTATCTGAGAGAAATGGCAATTATCTCTGGCCTCTGCATGCACACACGAGCACACATGCATACACACACAGTAAACAAAAAAGAAAGAAGGAAAGAAAGGGAAGGACCCATTTGGAGTCCAGGGCCCTTCCATGCTCTGAGGCACCTGGCAGAAACCCAGAGAGGACATCTGCTTCATTTGGGAAGGATAGTGTGCCAAGAGCTCAGAACCCTAGCCACAGGGTCCCCAGCTCTACCTCCTCTTAGCTGTGGGCTTTGGACAGATCACTTCATAGCTTCATACTATACTCCATAGATGACAGGGACATAAACCCATCACACAGGACCATCTAGAGGATTAAGGATTAAGATGATAGTGTATGAGAACACATCAAAGTCCAGGCTGGGAGATGGTTCATTGGATAAAGCACTTGCCACACAACTCCAGGTACCTGAGTTTGGATCCAGGACCCCACATAAGGAGCTGAACACTGGGTACATAGGCGAGAAGGAAGGTGGAGGTGAACTGAATAACCCGAAAGTTGTTCTTTGACCTCAGCATGCACACCCACACTCATGCGCACGCGTGCGCGCGCACACACACACACACACACACACACACACACACTAAATAATAAATAGTACAAAAAAGGAAAACATCAAAGCCCTGTTTGATAAACCCAGGGGCCATGGATGTTCCTGTGTCTTACCTGGGCATATGGCAAGTGAATGAAAGATCGGGGCCATTCCCAGGCCCTTGGGAGCCCAGTGCTACAAGCCCATCCAGGCTCTGGGGGTTCTCTGGTCCCTACTCCTCCCTCAGTGGATGTGTGTGAGACAGGGTCAGACATTGGCAGTTGGCCTCAGGCTGGCTAATGTGAAATTGCCCAGGGAGGAAGTGTGCCGGCTAAGTGAGCATTTTGGCCAAAGCTTAATGAACTGGATGGAAACGTGTGCATTGGCCTGGACTCTGTTGGGCCCTGCGTGCTGCCCATCTCTAATAGCGCCGTGAACACAAGGCTCCTTGCAGAACTTTCTGGCTCCCCAACTGGCTGAGTGATTTGGAGCTAACTGGCAGTTCTCTGTGCCTGGATCCCTACAAGTGACATCTGTGTGGGCCTCATAGCGTTGTCTACCTCACCAAATCGTCCAGAACTAAATGTGGTAATACAAGGAAAGCCTTTAGGATAAGGCCTAGTGCAGAAAGCCACCAATAACCAGTAGGGTTTGGGGTTTTTGTTTCTGATCTCATTTAATCCGCTTGATGATCCTATAGATAAGTAATCTCCTTTAATTTTTTTTATTTTTTATTTTGTTTGTTTTTTCGAGGTCTCGCTCTAGTCCAGCTGACCTGGAATTCACTATGTAGTCTCAGGGTGGCCTTGAACTCACGGCAATCCTCCTACCTCTGCCTCCTTAGTGCTGGCATTAAAGGCATGCGCCACCACGCCCGGCTGCTTTTTATTTATTTTATTTATTTTTAGTAATCTCCTTTTAAAAGACCATTATTCTGAGAAAATGGTACCTGCCCCTTGAAAGCCTACAGGCTTTTTCTCTGGACACTGGTACCTGGGAAAGATGGGAGGAGGGTCGACACCTTACTGGGAACTGCCCTCAGCTGCTCACTGCTAGGGGAGCCTTGTGAGTTCTCCCTCCCCACCCTAGATGGGGTGTCACACCTACCCCATGCCACCATGGCACACTTCCTCCCTGGGCAGTTTCACATTAGTCAGCCTGAGGCCAACTGCCAGTATCTGACCCTGTCATACACACATCCACTGGGGTGGGGTGGGGAGGAGGGGCCAGAGAACCCCCAGAGCCTGGATGGGTTTGTAGCACTGGGCTCCCAAGGGCCTGGGAATGGCCCCCATCTTTCACTCACTTGCCATATGCCCTGGGTCCCTTTCCCTTCCTTCTCTAAACTGCAGTTTTCTGGGAGTCACTCCCACATCACCCGTGTGCACTCAAATATCTGTCTTAGGATCTGGAAAAAAATCAACCAAAGGCCAGTGAGAGCCTCACCTCTTAGCCCATCCTGAGTTGTACCTCATGGAGGGGACAAATCCTGGAGCCTGCTGCAAATAGTCGGTTTTACCTTCATTTCTTCTTTATTTATTTATTTGCAAGGGGAGAGAGAAGAGGCATGCCAGGGCCTCTTGCCGATGCAAATGAACTCCAGATGCATGCACCACTTTGTGCATCTTGCTTTACGTGGGTGCTGGAGGATCAAACCCAGGCCATCAAGCTTTGCAAGCAAACTCCTTTACTGTGGAGCCATCTCTCCAGCCCCTTATATTCATTTCTTGAATTGTTAATTATTGTTAATTTATGTTATAAAAACAACAGAGGCAGTGGGAACAGTACACTCTGAGCACTGACAGTGCACCTGGCATAATGCAGAGGGGGTTAAATGCCCCATCAAAAGCCCTGCTGGATGCTGGGGTAATGGCTCAGCAGATACAGTGCTTGCTGTGCAAACCTGAGTACCTGAGTTCAGATCCCGAGATCCGATGGTAAAAAGCTGCAAGTTCAGTAATCCCAGAATTCCTATGGCAGGATGAAAGGCAGAGGCAGGAAAATCCACCTTGAATCCAGACTAGTGAATAGAGCCAGCAATGATAATTCTGCCTCAAACAATAAAAGATGAGTTTTCACACCCAGAATCGTTCCCTGACTTCCACACGCACACCATGGTGTGCACATATTCACACACATACACACACACACACCATACACTGCCCCCAAAGCCCCTGTCACCTTGTAAGGGAAGGACCATTGTCCTCATCACACACCTGTGGAAACTGAGGCTCGGAGAGATGAAGTGGCTGGCCCCAGCTACAAGCCAATGTCAGGCTGAGGCAGAGCCCACCCAGGATGCCAGGTTGCTGAGCCCATACATGAGTCTGACCTCAGGACTGTGTAGATGACTTCAGAAGTGAGTGTGAGCTCCAGGATGAGTCCCCGGTGTATTCCTTTTCTTGCTGGGAATTGCAGGGAGGTGAGAGGTGTGTCTAGCGTCTCCTGCCTGACTTGGGAGTCGTCCTGGCTGTGAGCTCAGAATGTCCTTGTTCTTAAAGGCCAGTGGATGTGGCTGAATGGGACTATGGGAGATACAGGCTAGCATCAAGTGTTATTGAATAGGTAAGTTACATAGGTGAGGTCCTGCCTTCTCCTTGTATGGAGAATAGACATATATATGTACTGCAGATTGAATCCAGGTCTTGTGATCACTGAGCTGTCCCAAGTCTGGGTGCACAGTCTTGTTTTGGTGCCTGTGGTGGAAGCAGGCATGATTAGCAGCACTTGGGACAAGAGGAAGACTCCAGCTCCAGACTGAGGCACAGGTTAATGTCCGTGCTGCCGCTTTGTAAATGATACCACTGGTGGCATAAATAATAAGATGTCATATTATCATGTAACACGCTTTCCTATAGGCTGGGTTGGCCTGTGTTGTATCCCATCTTTTGCTATTCAAGTCCTCAAAACACCTCACCTTACTGGAGGTAGAAAGTGACTGTTCCCCAGGGTCACCCGTGCTGGGCCTGTGATTGGAGCACATCCCAGATGGTTTGAAGGGGGGGGGGTAGTGCTAGGGCCTTGGCTCTGCCACTGAGCCCTAATTCAATCTCCAGTCCCCAACTAAGTGGTTTTTTAAAAATTGTGGCAAAATACACTTGGCATCTTAACTCTCTTTTGGGGTATGATTGGGTAATTTTGAGTATATTTGTTTTGTTTTGTTATAGAACCAGCCTCCAGAACTTTCTGTCTTGCAGAGCCGAGACTCTTTGCCCCTGCCACAGACACCCTTCTACTTCCAGTCCTGTGACTTTGACCATGGCAGGAAGCTCACATATGAGAATCCCATTTCATCTGGTGTATTTGACTTAGCTTAGGGTCTGCAGGTCTTGTCTAGGTTGTTGCTTGTGTCAGGATTTCTTTCCTTTTTAAGACGGAATATTATTCCATCGTGTGGAAGTGTTACGCTTTGTCACTTCATGGGTTGATGGACACTCGGCCCTTTTCTCCTTTGGCTATTGTGAGTGATGCTACCATGCACACGGGGTACAAATAGCTCTTTCGATTCCATTATTGTGTGTGCGCTGTGGTGTGGTGTGTTATACATGTGCCCCACGTGTATGCACGCAGAGGCCAGAGAAGCATGCTGGTGTCTTCTATCCTTCATCCTTGTGTTTTTTTTGGATGGAGTCTCCCATGGAACCTGGAGCTGCTCCTTTCTGTCAGACTGGCTGGCCAATGAGCTCTAGCTATTTTAAAAAATATTTTTATTTAGTTATTTGCACACAGAGAGAGATAGAAGAGAGACGGAGAGAGAGGGAGAGAGAGTGGGCACACCAGGGCTTCCAGCCCCTGCAAATGAACTTCAGATGCATGCAGCACTTTGTGCATCTGACTTTACGTGGGTACTGGGGAATTGAACTCAGGTTGTTAGGCTTTGCAAGCAAGCACCTTAACCGTTGAGCCATCTCTCCAGCCCCTCAGTTTCTTTTTTGAGACAGGGTTTCATGTAGCCCAGGATGGCCTCAAACTCACCATGTAGCTAAGCATAAACCTTGAAATTCTGATCTTCCTGTCTCCAACCTCCCAAGGCTGATACTGCAGGTCTGTGACACCACGTGTGGTTTATGCCATGGTGGGGATGGAACCCAGGGCTTCATGCATACTAGGCAAGTGCCTTACCCACAGAGCCATAACCCAGCTCTCCCCTCCTGTTTTCTCTCATGGCCTGTGTTTTGGTGTCTTTAATAAACCATTGCCAAGGCCAGCACTGGGCAGTGTCTTTCCTGCGCACTTCTAAGTCTTCTGGTTTCAATTTAGGTCTTTGCTGTGGTGTGAGTTAAGGGGTGAGGGTCAGTCTTGAGAGTGGATATTGTGTTCCCCAGCCCTGTCTGCTCCCCTGGGGGTTCTCAGGCCCTGGAAGGGCCTTGAAGCCAAGGTATGGAGGATGTTATGGGATGATCCCGGTAGAAGGTGCTTACCTTCCTGAGGTCCATACAGCACTGGAGAGAAGGGTGTGGCCCACTGGGTCAGTTTCATTGACATAGAGAAGGGACAGTTTCAGACACACTCAGTATGGATCCCCCCTACCTTAACTTCCTCTTCCACCCTTGGAAGCTCACTGAAATGCCAGGGAGAGAGTGGGCACCTGACAAGAAGCAGCTTAAGGGAGGAAGGGGCATTTCTTCTTGCAGATGGACAGGGTATAGTCCATCATGGTGGGGAAGGCATGGTGGAAAGGAGCCTGAGGTAGATGGACACATGTCCAGAATGTGGCCACTGTTCACCACTCCACAGCTGTCCCTGTCCATCCCCTGGACCTCTGCAGAAGCCTCTCCCACCTGCCACTCCCCCCCCCAGCCCACACCTCATCAATCACTCCTTATTCAAAACCCTCCTTGGGGACTGGGGGTGTAGTTCAGCTGGTGAAGTTCTTGCCTGGCATACAGGAAGCCCTAGGCTCCATTCCCAGCACCGTATAAACCAGGCTTGTTTGTAATTCCAGTACTTAGGAGGCAGGTGCAGGAACAGAAGTTCAAGGTCATCGTCAACAACATAGGCAGTTTGAGCCCAGCCTGGAACCCTATCCCAAGACAGCAAGAACCACCACACCCTCCATGGCTCCTCCTCCCACTGCAGGGCTCAGGACCTTCCTCTCCCCCACATTCTACATCTCCCCCGACTCCCTGCATCTCCCCCACCCCATCACAAGCCTCTCTTCTCTTCCTTCCACTGCAGGGCCCTTACACTGGTTCTTCCTTCTGCCTGGAACAGTCCTCCTGCAGACATGGCGCTCAGTCCCCACCTTCTCAGAGCAGCTGTGCTCAGGGGACAGCTCTGCATCAAAGGGCGTCTCCAGCCCATGTTCTCACTGTGGGTACCTTCCTCAGCCCACTCCCAAGGTAGCTTTGAAGGGGAGGTTCTTGTCTGGTCCCTTCTTGGCTGCACCCTCAGGGCCTAGAACAGTAGCTGCCACAGAGTACAGTCTCAAGACTGTGGTGGATGAACGAATGAATGAATGAATGAACGAACGAATGAATGAGGTCATCCTAGAGCAAACAGAATTCCTACTAACTGGAAAGAAGGATTTGTTTAGGAACTGGTAACTGTCCCTATTATTACTGACACACTGTTAGACAGACATCTGACTTCCAGCCATGTCTGCTGAACTCTGTCTGGGGTCTCTACCAGAACCCAGTTCTGGGCCCTCAGCCCTGCTGCTCTTGGGGGATGGACATGCTCTGTTGTGCTATTTGGCCTGTGTGCCCAGCGTGTCACTGCACACCAGACATTGCATAAAATGGGCATCAGCCAGGTGAGGGCTGAGGTGACAAGAGTTTACAAGAGGTAGAGGCAGGTGTTCAGTGAGTAGTGGCTGCATCCAGGTGTTACTGATTGAGGACAGGAAGCTCCAGAAAGCCACTGTCCCCAAGATCCCCCAGTAGCCACAGATGCCCAGTCTGTATGTGTGTGGGGGAGTATAGGGGGATCTTGAGCACTGGCTAATGTTAGCTGGAAGATCAGGTGCCTCAGTTTCCCCTTCTCTTACCACAGCCCTAACGGGTAAGGAGACTGTGAGGATGCGGTGAGAGGATGGTGATAAACCAGAGCCCTGAACAGACATGTCATGCTCATTCTCTCAGTGGGATTTATTGAGCTCCTACTGCATACAGAGCTCTGTGCTGGGAGCCAGAGGCACACAGCGAAGGAAGCAGAGACCAGCCTGGAGATGGCTTGGTGGGGGAGAGCACTTGGCATGCAAGGGCTGAGCAGGCCTCAAACTCACGGGATCCTCCTACCTCTGCCTCCCAAGTACTGGGTGTGGTGGCCCACGCCTTTAATCTCAGCACATGGGAGGCAAAGGTAGACACTTTTAAAAAACATTTTTTTATTTTATTTGTTTGCAAGCAGAGACAGACAGAAAGACAGAGATATGTGTGTTCCAGGGACTCTAGCCACTGCATAGGAACTCCAGGTACACACACCACTTTGTACATCTGGCTTTATGTGGGTACTGGGGAATCAAACTCAGGTTGTTAGGTTTTGTGGGCAAGCGCCTTAACCACTGAGCCATCTCTCCAGCCTGACATTTTGTTTGCTTGCTTTTTTCGAGGTATTGTCTCACTTTAACCCAGGCTGACCTGGAATTCACTCTGCAGTCTCAGGCTGGCCTCAAACTCGTGGCGATCCTCCTACCTCCTGAGTGCTGGGATTAAAGGTGTGCACCACCAGACCTGGTGAACATATTATTACTTCGGCAGTTGAAGGCTAGTGAGCAAGTGCAGATGCGTGTGTGATGGCTACTGAGCGTGTTCCATCATGCATCTCCCTGATGTCAATAGTGCTCCCTCCTTCCTCCTCTCTCCTTGCCTGTCCCCTGTCCCCACACGTCATAGGCAGGAAGCAGTGGCCTTTCCCCTCACCCACAGAAAGGAGACAAACTTAAACTCTTGAGGTTACCTGCACTCTCTGCATTCTCTTACCGAACTGCTTGTGCTCAGAGTGACACTGGCCTCCGCCATGACTGTCACCCAGGCAGACAGGCACACCTTGGAGAGGAAGATGCTGAATTCACTTACACCTACCAGGTAACGGACTTGGCGTCAAACCACTTCTAAAAACAGACCATCACCCTCACTAATTGCCACCTAGGACCTCTCCTTGACACTTTCCAAGGCCTGTGTGATCCTTAGGGCCCTGGTCTTTGGCTAGTTCTGCCTTGGAGCCTTTATAGACCCATGCAGGTGAAGAGATAGTTACAGCTGCCTCCACAAAAGAGTAGCGAGGGAAGCTGCCTCCTACCTGCTGGCCACCGTTCAGGAACACCCACGGCTCTGAGTAGGACCTCTCCTGCCTTGGACATGTCCCCACCCATCTTTGACAGCCACTTCCAATAGAGGCTATAATTTGACTCAGCCCCCCCCCAGCCTGGGTACAGCCCTTTCCATTTCAAAGTTGACTTCTTTGCTGGCCTTCTTGGGCCCCCCTGAATTTATGATAGGATGTGTGTGTTTTCTTTAAAAATGTGTATATTTTTACTTATTTATTGAAGAGAGAATGGGCGTGTAAGGGCTTCTTGCCACTGCACATGAACTCCAGATGCAGGAACCACTTTGTGTATCTGGATTTACGTAAGTTAAGGCTTTCCAAGCAAGTGTCTTTAATTGCTGAGCCAGCTCTCCAGCCCTGTGTGCATGCTTTGAGAACCTGTCTCGATGCTACCTGTATGGGAGACAACCTGCCGCATACCAGGCTCCATCTGGGTCCTGAAGGAGCACCAGTGTCTGTTGGTCAGGATCTTTCTCATCGAAAGTGACAGAAATTCAGCAGAAAAGTCACTAGAAAGTCCAAGGTTCGGTGAGGCTTTAGGCAGTTGGATCCAGTGCCCTAAGAATATCATGGGAACTTGGTCACCTCTATTCCTAAGCTCTGTTCTCACTGGCTGTCCAGCAGGCAGCACCAGCATGATTGTCAAAATGGCCTCTGGGGGTCTGGAGAAATGGGTCAGGACACAGGCCCTTTGATGGGGACTCAGGGTGGGTGAGCTCCCCCTGGGGTCTCGGCTTCACTCTGTCTCCCATCCCCACGGAGGCATGGAGGCAAGCTTGGTCGCGCAAGGCCTCAGCTCATGCCTTACCCTCACCACGCAGTGTGATCCCTCCTGAATTCTATTTTCTTCTTGACTTCTCTCAGTGAAACAGGATGTTCTCACAGTCTAGAACTTTATGTTTTTCTGTGTTCTAAAGAGGGGTGGGTAGGCTACCTGTTTTATAAATAAAGTTTTATGGGAACACAGCCAAGCCCATTCATTGACTGCTTTCAGAAGTATGACCAATAAAGCCTAAAATCCATGTGTTAGAAAAGTTTGCTACCCTGTGTTCTGAGGTCACCTTAAAACCTGCTGCATTGGAGGGGCCCTGTTTTTGTGGAAGGAAGGAAGGAGAGAACCAGCTGACTATGTGACCTTGGACAAGTCACTCACCCTTTCTGGGCCTTTGGCTCTCTCTCCTCTACCCGCTGGTCCTTTCTCATTCATCAGACCCCCAACTCATCTGTCACCTTAGAGAGGCTGTCTCTGACCTTGGAAGGCCAATTTGCATGTGGTGGCGTGGAAGCTTTTCCGTGACAAAATGTCTCTGGTTTCTTGTGAGATTGCATTGTTTGTTGGCAGGCTTTCTTCCCTCACCTGCCAGAAATGTTCCCTCCACTCAAGTTGAGTGGGAGATCTGACCGCGACTCTGAAAGACCAGGTTCCTAATCCCCTTGTGTGAGACGTATGAGATGCTGGCAGTTCTATCTCTCTGGGCCTCAGTCTCCTCAGCTGTAAAATGGGTGTGATGGTGACTCAGCAAGACTTAGGCAAGTGCCTCCTCCCTTGTGCTGGAGCAGCAGCCTAGCCAGTAGGGTCAGAAGCCATATGGCAGGCTATTGAGTATCCCCAGACCTCGCCTTAACCCAGTTATGCCAGTGACTCCTGCCAGCTTGAACGCCACACTCCCTCCAGCTCACACACACACACACACACACACACGCACACACACACACGCACACACACACACATCCTTTGAGGGGCACAGGGAACTTCTCCACCTCCATAAAGCTCTTTAAATCCAAGTCACAGAAAGTCCCTTGTCCGTCCTCCCCCTTTGGGTAGACCCTCCTGTGCAAACAATTGGGACTCTTGCTAGCCTCTTGGCTTGGAGAATTGGTCAGTCCAAAAGTAGTTTGCCAAATAGAGGTGATCAGTCCTGGGGACTGGGACCCTTCACTGGCAGGGCCAGCTACACATTAAGAGAAGCAAACAGGGCTGGAGAGATGGCTCACCAGTCAAAGGTGTTTGCCTGCAAAGCCTGATGGCCCAGGTTTGATTCCCCAGGATCTATAAAAAGCCAGATGCACAAAGTGGCAAATGTGTCTGGAGTTTGTTTGCAGTGACAGGAAGCTCAGTTGTATTGCTGAGTCACTCCTAACCTTGCAGCCCCTCACTGGAGGATTTTAGGCAGGTGTTCTCCCCCAGCCCCTCACTGGAGGATTCTAGGCAGGTGTTCTACTGGTGGGCCACGCCCCCAGCCCCTCACTGGAGGATTCTAGGCAGGTGTTCTACTGGTGGGCCACGCCCCCAGCCCCTCACTGGAGGATTCTAGGCAGGTGTTCTACTGGTGGGCCACGCCCCCAGCCCCTCACTGGAGGATTCTAGGCAGGTGTTCTACCGCTGAGCCACGCCCCCAGCTCCTCACTGGAGGATTCTAGGCATATGCTTTACCGTTGACCACACCCCCTTCTGATTCCTGGCATCAACACAACCCAGGATGGCAAGGATTTGGGGAATGAATGATTTCCACCCAGATGGAACTTGTCTCCCAAAACCAAGCATCTCGTACCAGTGGATGACTTCATTGCCCTCACCCCACCAGCAATGAGAGCAGAAGCCGAAGGCTGCTGCAGTGGCCTGGGCCAGCCCTGCATGTTGAGGCTGCCTGCCCGACTGGCTCTGAGCTCTCATTCCTCATCTGTAAAATGGGGCTAATAAAGTCCCTGGACTGTCCAAGGACTCGGTGAGATGAAGTGTACGCAATGCGCCTGGCATGCAGTAAACGTAAGCCGTTGTTTTCTCCACCTTTATCTCTGTCAGCATCTGAGCAGTTGGCGGGTTTCCAGGGCTGAGGTCCTGGGAGGAGCTCCTTGTGTAGGAGTCAGGGTTACATCCTTGTGGGGCCATGATAGCTCCACTTCAGGCTAGGGAGCCTGGGCACTCCGAGATTCTCAGGACAGATTCAGGTGCCAGGATTCTGATATTTGGGTTTGGAATCCTGGCTCTCAGGATCACTCCTGTGTTTGCCATTGGAATGCTGCCTCTCAAGGTCACCACCGTGAGGTTCAAGGTCAAAACCCTCAGACCCCAGAAGTGTGTGCCAGAACATTGGTCAGGAGGCCAATGTTCCAGGTTGTAACTCATGTCCAGAGTCAGAATTCTGAGGTTCAAGGTCAACATTTTGGCAGGCACATGCTCCACGCATCACAGTGTGAGTCCTATCCCTCCTTCTGTATGTCATTAAAGTTCCATGGACTCCCTCCTGGCAGCAGATCCCAAGGAAATGGAAACCACAGAAGATCCCCAAGCCTCCATTTAGCTATCGGGGATCTTCTGATCCTCAGCCAGGCAGCAGAAGCCTGATCCTCCTGCCCGACCCCTTGTCACCTCTGTGCTGTTGCAGGTGTCCTTGGTGACCAGAGCAGGCCAGGAAAGCAGGCCTGGAACCCCCTTCACCCTTCTCTCCTCTCAGAGCAAACATCAGTGTCAGGCAAAGGTCACATGCCAAGGGCTTGTGGCTCCCCAGCAGAGGGAGGCTGGGATGTCAAAGCGTTTCCTGGTCACTGCTGTCATTAGATGTCCTGTGCGTGCTAGCTGAGGGAGCATCATTGACCATAGAGTAGAAGAAGCTAAAAAATAATCTTTAAACTCTATTTACATTGTGCCAGTAGCAAGCACACAGCAGGAAGGGCTGGGTGGGCACTCCCCTGGCTCCGTGTCTGCCTCGCTGGTCTTATACTAAACTCCTGCCTACCTTGAACCTTTACACGTGCTATTCCTTCTGCCTGGAATGCTTTTTCCTCTCTTTTTCACCAAGGCATTTACCTCCTCATCCTGAAGCTTGAAATACCACCTCCTCCAGAAAACCTTCTCCCATCTCCAAATAGGTCAAATTCTGTAATTACGGGTTTCCCAAGTTCTGTGTGCTGCAGCTCTCACTGAGATTTCCCATCAGCCTGTTACTTCCTGAAAACCATGTACCCCCACCCCCACCCCATCACAACTGTGAGTGTGCAATAGTGTGTACCAGTCTCTCCAGTGCTCACCCCTCCCAGACACGTGATGGATGGCTGAGCTTAGCCAGGGTTGGCAGGGAGCAAGCATCACGCTGATTTGGGTGGCCAGTGGGTGGGACAGTCTAGGCTGTCCAGGTGGAATCCACGTGAGAGGTTCTGGGTCTCCGAAAGGAACAGGACAACAGATTCTTCGCAGGCAGCCAGAATCTTCCCTGGAGTTCAATGTCAGCCTTTTCCCCACCTGCTGAGAATGAAACCCCGGAGCCTCGTGCATGCTGGGCAGGTGCTCTTCCTCTATACCTCCAGCTTCTCCTGCCTGTAAAGGTCCTCCCTTGGGTTAAGTTAGGGAAATTTACTGAAGCAGATATCTTAGGAAGACTCTAAATCTACTAGAGGTGATAAATTAAATGAAGGATTGCAGAGAATTCCCCAGAAAGTGGCTAAGGTGGAAGTTGAGCCCCTTTTGGACAGATGGACGTGACTCAAGTCTCAGGGCCTGTGGCTTCAGGCAGGTCATTTTCTCCAGACTCCATCTTTGAGTCATGGAGACTAGGAGAGAGCCAGATCCTGGGTCTCCTGTCAGATATTCTCAGGTCATGTGATCATTTCTGAACCATCTCTGTGGCCAGAGAAGGGACAAATCAGAAAAACTAGCTTGGGTCACAGGCCACTGGGAGATACCCAATGTGAGATTGGCTCATTTCTTCTTTAATCTATTAGTTTTAGTGAAGTCAAGGTTTTATATTTTAATTTCATTTGTGGGTGTGTGTATGTGTATGTGAGTGCAGGCTACGTATGTCAACCACACATGGAGGTCAGAGGACAATCCGACAGGTCCTTGCCTTCCACCTTGTTTGAGGCATGACCTCATGTTTGTTGTCTCAGACAGCAAGCTAGCTGGCCTTCCAGCATGGGGGGGGATTCTCCCATCCCCCCATCTTGCCATAGGAACACTGGGATCACAGACACTTGACACCGCATTTCCCTTTTTAACACGGCTTGTGAGCATCCAACCTTAGAGCCTCTTACTTACAAGCAAGCGTCTACCCACCGGGCCACCTCCCTGGCCCTTCATCAAGCTGCCTTAAAGGAAACCGGACATCACAAAGAGTGAGGACCATTGTCATCATTCACACTCTGGCATTCCAGCTGGATATGCACCTCCCCTCTTTGGGACAAAGGAAAACATTTATGTTTTAGAGAAGAGCTCAAGTCCCACCTGCCTCCCCCTGGGCTTTCCCTGCAGAGGCTGAAGGCTTCAAGGGAGCTGGGAAGGATAGAATCTTCTGTGTGGATCAATGTGACCTGATGGCTTCTTTGTCCCTGGACAGCTAACCTGGGCTACCATTGGCTGGTCAGACAATGTCACTGAGAGCAGGCTTCTGTTTCAAGGAATTATCTGTGTGGGAGTCTTGGGAGAACCTACAGCCATCTCCCAGGTCCAGAAGAGTTCAGTTCCCATCCTGAGTCAACTGCAAATGTTACCTCTGCACCTGTCCATCACCTCTCCAGCCTCAACTCTGGTGAATGCCAGCTGTGTGACCTCAGGCAAAGCACCCAGCTTCTCTGGTCCCCAGGTTCCTCACTGTACTATGGACACATCGCTGGGGCATGTGACCTTCAAGGACATCTTCACTCTGGGGACCTGGGAGTCTTTGAGCAAGGAGAAGCTATGGGCTTCTTAATTGGATATCCAGCCCTAAGCCAGGTGTTCCAATCCCCAGGTAGATTCCAGGGTTAGCATCTCTTTCAATAGCCCCAAGTCTGTATTCCTAACATGGATTTGAGTCCATACTAAGAGCACATAGCCCTCAGGACATTTAAAAGATGCTACCTGTGCCATAGGTTCCCCGTAAGAGCCCCTTAAGCAGAGCCCACAGGCCTCACTGCTTTTTTCAGTGGGAGATTTGAGGCCCAGAGAGGCCACATTCTTTGTGTTGAATCTGCCAGGAGAACAGGGCTGAGCTGGCTCCCTCTCCCCAGCCCCCCAAAATTGCTGTTCCTCCCATCTTTGTGCGTGGCATGCCTCAAATATAATGTGCCTCAAGCCTCACGTCTCCCCAGTTCGAGCCTGACTCCTCTTGCCCAGGCTGCGTGGGGGACAGCGTGCCAACCCCAAGGGCTTGCTTGCTAAGCTGTCTGGACTGGGATCTCTTTCAGCACCCCGTTAACACTGCTCACCAGGAGCCAGCCAACACTTCCTTAAAGGGCCAGATAGTAAACACTTGAGGTTGGTAGGCAGAGGCAAGCTGGAGGCTGTTGCTTAGGCCCTTACATAATCACTTAAAATGGAACCGCTTGAAACTGTGACATCTCTCTCTCAGCCTGCAATTTGATTTTGCTGTTTTTTATTGGTGGTTTTGGTTTTGAGGCAGGGTCTTGATATGTAGCCCAGGCTGGCCTCGAACTTGAGATGGGCTGCCTGCCTCAGCCTTCTGAGCGTTGAGACTACACATGTGCCACCACCTGAGTTCATTTTGTGAAGAAAGGGCAGCAGGCTGCATTTAGTCTGAGAGTCTTCACTAGCTGACCTCTGCCCCAGGCCAGATGTTCTCAAAGGGAGTGATGTTTGTTTTATTTTGCTTTTTTCCAGGTAGGGTCTCACTCTAGCCCAGGCTGACCTGGAACTCACTCTATAGTTCCAGGCTGGCCTCGAACTCAGTGATCCTCCTGCCTCTGTTTTTCCAGTGCTGGGATTAAAAGTGTGCACCACCATGCCGGTCCCAGAGGTGATTTTTGTCTCCCAGGGGACATTTGGCCATGTCTGGAGAGAGCTTCGGTTGTTGCAGAAGGGGTGAGGACGTTGCTGGCATCTAGTGATCCGAGGGAGGCCAGGGACACCGCTAAACATCACTACACACAGGCCAGCCTCTGCCACAGAGAACGTTCTGGTCTCAGATAACCATAGTGTTGAGAAACTAGCCTAGACCACACCACTGTCACTTGTCACCTGGACTAATGCAGTCACTTGCTCCCACACTTTCTTGCCTATGTCCATCCTCCCCTTGGCAGCCAGGGGAGACGTGTTATATAATGTCAGATGTCCCTCGAAGTCCTCCCACGGCTCCTCATGTACCCAAGACCCTGCAGGACCATTCTCCCCAGACGCCCCCTCCACACCCCTTGTGAACCTACCCCAGGGCCTTGGCATAGGCTGCTCTTCACACTGTTTGCATGACTTGCTTCTTCACCTCCAAGTTTATGCTCAAAACCCACCTCTCTCCACAGTGAGCCTTCCCTGACTGTCCATTTTCAAATGGCAGCCTCCTCCCCTTCAGAGTAGTTCCACCCTCCTCTCACATCCTCTTCTGACACACCCAAACCTATGCTGGATGAGGCGGAGGGCTTCTGGTTTGTTTATTGAGATGTCCCGAGCGCACCCCCCAACTGGAGTCAGTGCCTGGCATCCAGTAGGTGCTTAATTAATATTTGCTAATGGACTGTCAGAGTGCATCTTGAAACCTCCGTGGTCTCAGGTGTAGAATTTGGGTGCCAATTACTCCGCTTCAAATGCTGAGTTAGGTTGGCTGCTCGCTGTAGAGGGCTGTGCCTGGGTGCGGGTTGAAAGTGTGGCTGAGTCCCAAAGCCTTGTCTGCTAGGCTAGAGGTTGCAGGCCAGGCCGTCTGTGGCTGTCCCTTCTGTCCCACCACCTTCCCCTTCTCACATTCTCCATCTCTGTGACCCCAGGTCCCAGGAGGCTCAGCCGGGCCGACTTGTCTTTCTTCACCTTGTAACTTCATCTGGTCCTCTAGCAGGGCCCATCCTGATCCGTACACTGGCTCTGAAGCCCTGTCCTCTGAGCCTCGCTGACCCGGTTCCCTACATCCCATGGGCCTGAGGTCACATGCTGTGGTCAGTGGCCTGTGGTGCAGGCTGGGGGAGCCGCCATTCAGCTCAGTTCAGCTTCAGCTCTTCTGAGGTGGACCTTGCCCTGAGGTGTCATGAGGAACTCCACGGAGGACACTGGAGAGAGTCTCAGCCACATCTCATGACCACTGGGTGCAGCCACATCTGACTTGTGAGAGAAGTGGCTACTGAGAGTGCACAGCTGACCCACAGGGGTATTCCTCGGAGCTCCTCATCACAGCTGCCCATGGTAACTGACCCTTCACTGACCCCTCACATCTGTCCCCTCATAACTGGCCCCTCACAGCTGCCCCTCACAACTGGCTCCTACAACTGCCCCTCATAATTGACCCCTCACAGCTGGCCCCCATAGCTGCTCCTCACAGCTGGCCCCCACAGCTGCCCCTTATAACTGACCCCTCAAATCTGTCCCCACACAGCTGCCTTTCACAACGGAGCCCTCGTGGCAGATTTCTCACTTGTTCTTGGCCACAAGGAATCACCCACTTGAGGTCATCACATGCCCCAGCTCTCCTGTTCCCCTGGGAGTGACACACCCAGTCAGGTGCAGAAGAGCTCAGTCCTCTTACCTCCAAATGGACTCAGTGCTGTCCCCAGAGTGCCTAGCACTCCCATTGGGTCAGCCCAAAGTAAGACCAGACTTCAGGGGGCTGGAGAGATGGCTTAGCGGATAAAGGCACTGCTTGTATAGCCTAATGGCTTGGCTTCTATTCTCCAGTAACCACGTAAAGCCAGATGCACTTGTGGTACCTGCATCTGGAGTTCATTGCACCTATCCCCACCCTCTCCCGTTCTCTTTCTACTTACAAACAGTTTAAAAAGACCAGTGCAGCATGGTGGCACACGCCTTTAATCCCAGTATGGAGGAGGCAGAGCTAAGAGGATTGCTGCGAGTTCAAGTCCAGCCTGAGACTACATAGTGAATTCCAGGAGAGCCTGGGCTAGAGCGAGACCCTACCTCAAAAAGAGAAAAGAGACCAGCCTTCAGCTGCCAGCTGCTGCTGGTGGAGCTCCTGCCCTGTCTCTTGAAGGCACTTCCTCCGCGACTCACAGACACCCACAGCCCCTGTGCCAGGCTCTGCGTCCAGGCTACCCTGACACAACTCTGAAGGGAAAGGAACATCTTGTTTAAACCAACACCCATGTCCAAGTGCCAGCCAGGACCGTCTGCCCTTCCTCCATCTTCAGGGTGGGCCCGTTGCCCACTGCCTCCTCTGCTGACTTGGTGGCGACCCTGGCCAGGGGGGACTGCGGTCCAAGAGCTTGTTTACAAATGGCTTTTAAAGACTGGCCAGGCCTCCCTTCCACCTCGCCTCGTCTGCCAGGAGCACAGCCTCCCCATCTCCAGCAAACGCTCGGATGAGTCTGGCCTTGTTTCCTTCAGTGGTGGCATTTCTGAGGTTTGGCTTGGCAACCTTCCGTGCTGACCCTGGATGGCTTAATGAAGCTGGGAGAGGAAGTGTGCCAGTTCCCCATTAATGTGGCTCTGAGAGGGCCTGGGGCTCCCAAGCCTGCTCAGGCCAGAAGGGATGAGCCTGGCTGGGGAGGCAATAAGAGGCCAGCGCTGCCACGACTCTGTGTGACCTTAGGCAAGTCACACTCCTGTCTAGGTCTTGGTCCCTTGTTGTGATGGGAAGGATCCTCCTGGTTCCAGCCTCTTCCTAGTCATTGGGAAAGCATCTGTCCAGTGCTGTGTGTGTGTGTGTGTGTGTGTGTGTGTGTGTGTGTGTGTGTGTACGTGCGCGCGCTCATGCACGTCTTCTAGGCTCTGGGCCCATGGGAATCAACAAAAGAGACAAAATTCTGCCTCATCATGGAAGATGCTTCATGGAATAGAATGTTCTTAGGAAGGGCTGGGAAGAAGGTGAGCTTCAGAATCAGAAGCCTGGATTTTTTGCCACAACTTTTCAATTAAAAAATTTACTGGGTTGGAGAAATGGCTCAGCTATTAAGGTGCCTGCCTGCAAAGTCTAATGATTCCCCAGCACCCTGTAAAACCAGGTGCACAAAGTGGCCCATGCGTCTGGAGTTTGTTTGCAGCAGCTAGAGGCCCTGGCATGCCTGTTCTCTCTCTCTCTCTCTCTCTCTCTCTCTCTCTCTCTCTCGCTCGCTCGCTCGCTCGCTCGCTCGCTCGCTCGCTCTGTCTGCTTACAAATAAATAAGTAAAATACTTTTTTAAAAAATTATTGATATACAGTTGCACATCCAGGTAGAGTGGAAGTATGGCTGCGTGCTTTGCGTGATGATCAGATTGGGGGAATTCACACACGTACATCCCCTCAAACAGTTACCATCTCCTCATAGCAAGGCAGACCATCCACAGTGCTCCATCCTAGCCATTTTGAAATACACAATAGATGATTGTTGATTGGTGGCCCTGCTGCACAGGGCAGGTCTCTCACTGAACCTAGAAATCACTGATGTGGGTAACACTAGCTTTCCAGCAAGTCCTGAGGACCCATCTCCGCCTTCCCAGCACTGGGATTACAGGGATGCACCCCCATGCCTGACTGGGGATCCGAACTCAGGTCCTCAAGCTTAAACAGTAAGCACTTTACCAACTGAACCATCTCCTCAGCCCTCTCTCCACTTTCCAGAGGAGGAAGCTGAGGCCACTGAAGGAGGTGTGCAAGGAGACTACCCTGGGTCTACACACAGTGCCAGGGACTCCCTCAAGTCCCTCAGCCAGCCGGTCCTGGAGATGCACAGCTGAGGAAGGTTCCCTTTGCAAGGGTGTGGGCCTGAGCGTGTGCACCTGCTGCAGGTGTGTATGGCTGACATGTTTGAGCATGGAGGAGAACACACTATATGAGTCCATCTACCTGAGGCTCATGGAACCCAAACTGGATTTTAGTGATAGAAACCAGGACAGCGAGTGCCTTAGAGGCTTGGGGGGACTTTCTGGGTGATGGAAAACTTTGGGACCCTAATGGGGGGGGGCACCTGACCTCAATAGTAAGTGAACACTGGGGAAAAGATTCATGTGAATCTATTTGTGAGGGCAAACCTATTATGCACACACGTGTACTTGATTCTGTGTGGCTATGTCTAGTGCTGTTTCTGAGCTGGCATAGGACTGCTTCACACACGCAACTACCCCATCCATGTCCGTGCTTGGAGACTTGGTCAGAGAGCAGAAGGGCACATGCATGTCCACAGACACTGGACAGATGTCTGCGGGAGAGCATGAATGACTGCCCTGCCTGGTACTTAGCTGCTAATGGTGGCACACAGGGTGCTGGTCTGTGTAGACAGCTTGAGCACTAGTATCAAAAAATAATGGCAGGGGACCGACAGCTGCCTGTGCCAAGGAGGGGTGGGGAGGTCTGGCATCGGGCAATTAGCATCTCTGCTGAATGGTGGCTAATCAGCAGGCTGGGCTCCATGAGGAGAAGGCAGTAGTTACAGAGTGGAGAGTGACAGGCTTCCCCAGGGCATGTGAGAACTGGAACTGCCATGGGCATGAGGCTCTGCCCTGGGAGAGCCCACACTTGACCGAGGTAGATCCCATTAAAGGTGTGAGCAGAGTCCTCCCGCCCACCCCGGCCCAGCTTCTGGCTTCTCTACCCCCCTCCCCGCCCAATGACTGGTGTGTGCGCTGTGGAGGATGTAGAGGCTGAGAGGGCCATCAACTCGTCCGTTGTCAAACAGCTAGGACCAGCCACCCACCCAGGCATGGGCTTAGGTTTCCAGACCTGGGAGCCTTGTGTCCTCTCCACCCCTCAGCTCATTTCCTTTCATCAAGGGTGCTATTGTTTTCTTAGTAATTTTCCCTTAAATGGCTCAACTTTGAATTTTTGTTTGTTTATTTTTTTTGTTTGTTTTTCTAGGTAGGGTCTTTGCTCTAGCCCAGGCTGACCTAAATTTACTATGTAGTCTCAGGATGGCCTCGAACTCACTGTGATCCTCTTACCTCTGCCTCCTGAGTGCTGGGATTAAAGGTGTGCGTCACTACACCTGGCTTCAACTTTTTTTTTTTTTTTTTTTGGCTTCAACTTTGAAATTTACATGTTGATTTAAAAAACTGCAGTAGGGGGTTTGGAGGAAGTCAGGGGGGAAGAGGGTGTTGGGAGGCTCATTCCTTTAATCCCAGCTGGGAGGCAGAGGTAGGAGGGTTGCTGTGAGTTCAAGGCCAGCCTGAGACTACAAGGTGAATTCTAGGTCATCCTGAGCTAGAGTGAGACCCTACTTTGAAAATCCCCCCAAATTAATTAATTAATTAATTAAATTAAAATATGCCATTATGAAAGGCTGGATCTGGTACTCAGAAATGGAAACTGTGTAACCGGTCATATCACCCCCATCCTAGGTGCTGCCATAATTTTGAATTCAAAATCGTGGTATGGTCCTGGAAGCCAGGCTGAGCTGGTCATCTTTAGACAAGTTGAACATCATGAAAACGGACCAGATTTTCTAAACTCCACCTGGCCACAGTGGCCTGAAAAGGTCCAGGCCTGAAGCTTGGCCTCTTCCTCTGAACACCAGCTCCATTGATTGGAACCTGTGTCCCAAGATACACTTTGATTAGCTTGATTTGGGTCACATGGCCAAACTGGGCCCATCCCAGATGCTAGGGGAATGCGCAGTTCTGATTGGCCAGGCCTGGGGAAGGAAGTAGAGCCAGCCTCAACTTTGACCCTTGATTTGAGCCTGGAAAGGGATGAGAGGGTTTGTCACCAAAAAGAACCCATTCTGATCAGGCATGATGCTGCACACCTTTAATCCCAGCACTGGGGAAGCAGAGGTAGGAGGATCACTGTGAGCTCCAGGCCAGTCTGAGACTACATAGTGAATTCAGGTCAGCCTGGTCTAGAGAGAGAGAGACCAAAAAATAAAAATAAAAAAAAAGAACCTACCCTGGATCAATGATGCCCTGCCCCGGAGTACACCCCACTTGCTGTCACAGAGTGTCCCACTCTGCCCCTGCCCCCTGAGTCCCCTGTTCCTCTGCTTCTGTCCCCCAAGCTTTGAGGTTAAAATTATTCTTCATTCCTGGGGCTTGCGGGAGCTGTTGCTGATTTTCTCAATCCTCTCTTGCCCAGAGATGGAAAAAGACAAGGTCGTGTGATGAAAAGAGCATAGGACATTGCCAAGTTCAAATCAGTTCTGGACAAGACATCTATCTGACTTCTCTGAGCCTCTGTCTCTGCTCATAAAATGCAGAGAACAGTAGCATCTCTTTGAGAGCATCAGGATGAGGATTCGAACCGACAAGAGGGCTTTGGGGATGGAGAGAGGTCTGTTTGGGTGTATTTGGGTGCAGGAAGCTGGAAGCCAAACAAAGCTGTCATTGTGAATGGACAGGGTGACAGCAAAGGCAAGGCAGGGTTTGGGCTGGGCTGGGGGAGGGGCCCATGATTGCCTTTGCTTTGTCCTTTTTGCCTGGGAGCCCCAAGGATTCACACCGTGTCATGCAGAGACTAGAGCTCACTCCTGGCATCCCCAGCCAGGCTCAGGGCTCAAGGACTGGGTCTACCTAAGTCTCACACAGGGTTGGGGACTCTGCAATCTTCCAGGCCCCTAGAACCCAGCCCTGGACAGGATGAGCAGGCCTTTGTCTCTCAGGCCCCAGGGCTCAGTCTCACCCTGCTGCCCCCTCTTGGGTCCTTCCCCAGCCCTGGTCTTGTGCCAGTGTTTGAGCTGCCGCGGTCCTGGCCAGGCTCGAAAAAGGAATTATTTCTGTCTCCTGCATAGTTCTCAGCCTAATTCCCAAAATGGGAAGTGGCCAGGGAGGGCTTCCCAACCCCCATGCGGGTACAAGAACGAGGGAGGGAGAGCTTGGCAGAGCTGGGAGGAGGGAGGGGACTCAACCCCTACCTCCCTCACCCCTGAATGCACACACCCAACACATGCCCACATTCAGAGCCCATGGTCCCTCCCCCAATCCTGTGGCCTGTAGAGGGAGGCTGGGCACATCTGAGGAAGAGAGGGGTGCTCCCTGGAACAAGGGGCCTGGAGAGGTCAAAAAAGCTAGAGTGGAAGTGTAGATACTATCTCCCAGCTAAAGGACAGCAAAGTTATAGGGAGGCCACGAAGAGACCCACAATCCTCCTCCTCCCTCTCTTCCTCCAGGAAGCTCTCCCTGATTGCTTAACCTGTCAAATTTTGAGAGGAGTGCTGAGGTCTACCCCCAGGTACTCTGTGGGTGCAAGTTCATCTGTCCTGTATCCTAATGTCCCTCACGGTGTCTGCTTAGCAGCTCTGTCCGGCTTGGGTGTGCCTGTTGCAACCAACCAGCTGTGTCACAGGCCAAGCAGCAGGTGGGGTTCGACTGACACCATCAGACTGTGTGATTTGTCCACCATGAGCCTGAGTGTCTGACTAATCATTGACTGAGTCTGTCCATCTGTCTGCCTCTGTGTCTGACTGCTGGACAGCTGAGTGCAGAGGCATAACTGAGTAACCACACTGTCACTATCGCAGTCTGACCCTCTCAGGGGACACAGACCAGGATACAGTAGCCCACATAAAAAGTGCCTCTTGGAGTGTCTGACTGGATGGCTGTCTGTCTGCCAGAGTGTCTAAGCAGATGAGTGATGTCCACCTGTCCCCACGTCTGTCTGTCTCGCTGACAGTCTGTTGGTCTGTCTGTCTTCCAAAGTGTTTGGGGGTAAGTAAATGAGTCACCAAGTGTGACTTCCCTCTCTGTCTGACTGGCCATCTCACTATCACCAAGGCTGACTGACAAGATGACCAACTGCCCGTTTGTCTTTCTGGGGTCTGTGGTATCTGACGAGAGGATGAGGATGGAAGTTCTGTCTGTCTGTCTGTTTAACCCAGACCAGTGCAGAGTGGTCTGGCTCTCTGCCTGGCTTTCTATCCAATTGTCAAGATGGCTGGCAGTCTCCTTTCCACGTCCCACTGACTGGCTCCATAGACCTGAGACCCTTCACTCCCTGAACACAAAGGTTGTTGAGGTCAATGGCCCTGGCACAGAGGGGCTCATCTGTGTCCAGGTTTGGGAGGACACCCATGGGAGCCCTCACTACACAGTGTCCTCCATGGTAGGGGAGCAATATGTCCCCTCCTGGACTCACCCATCTCCTGGGGTCTTTAAAACTGGCGTGGTTCCTCACGAAGGCCACAAGATACTACCACTATGTCAGACCCTCTCCTTGGAAGCACCAGGGGATGATTTCAAACCTTCCCACCCTGGTGCTCTGACTCAGGGCAGCTCTGAGGGGCGGCTAGGCTAGTGCCTGGGAGAACAGGCCACTTCAATGCAGGCCAGGGGGTCCCTCCCTGCTGCACACTTCCTCCTGGTGCTAAGATGCTGCCAGCTACTGAGCAGAGGTCCTCTGGCCTGCTTCCTTAAAGGCAGGACTTGGTGGGAGGAGCTCGGGAGCCCTGGGCAAGAAGTTAGCTCCATCTGCATCAGGCATCCATGTCTTTTAAGGTGCTCTCCACCCCCCTAATCGGCCCTCACAATGGCAGGTGAAACGACCCCTTTCACAAACTTGGCATAAGGTGGGAAGAAGATGTTCCGGAAGTTCTCCCAAGCCCTGGACAGTAGACAGCAGTATGTGGACCTGGGCAGCTCCTAAGGCCAGGACTGAGTTCAATACATGTTCCAGGCTCAGTCTGGCCAGTCAGAGACCAGCATGTCACCAGGACTGTGCTCAGTCTAGGGCCAGGATCAGGGATCAGTCATTGCTGTGGGTCTGGGATCAACCAGTAACCAAGGCCAGGGGCTCGTGTACAACCTGGCTGGGGACTCAGTGTGATTAGGCCTTTATCTGTGGAGTGCTTGCAGTGTGCCTGGCTGGCTGTAAAGCTGCAATCAAAATGTCACCTGTTCTCACTCGTTCACCTCATGACCTGGCCGTGGTAGGAATCAGGGAGAGAGCCTGGTGTCCGGGACCTTAACCTCTCTCACAGGGACCAAGCTCAGTGTGTGGCCATGTCTGTGATCTGGTGCATGACTAGGATCCAGGCTCAGCCTAGGGTCAGGGTTGTGGGACTCTGTGACCTCCATCCAGACTCACTGAAAACAGGGTGGAGACTCAGCAGGTGGCTTATTCAGGGGCTACAAGGGGACTCAAAGGGGACACCCAAGTTCTTAGAGACCCAGCCACGCATCCCTAAGGATGACAGCTGAATGATGGAGTGTACCTGGCTGGCTCCTGCTCTCCTCACCCCTCTTGGATACCTCCAGAGCCTGGGCACAAGGAAGACGTGCCCATTCTGCTGCAGGTGGGACTCTAGTGTATGCCTCATCTTGGGAGGGAATGGAGGCTGGAGGCCTCCTCAGTAAACAGGAGGAGGAGGAGGAGGTCATAGAAGGACACCATCTCAAGGGCAGGATCTATGCCGATCACTTGAATTTGAATTCTAGATGAGCCTAGACTTGCTATGTGATCTTGGGCAAGTTACTCAAACTCTCTGGGCCTTGACCTTCTCATCCATAGACTGGGAATAAAAATAACATCTAAAGTGTTGTAAGAAGGATTAATTAAATAAGTCAGTGTATGTAAAGTGCTTGTAAAAACCAGTGTATGTCTGGTTGCTTATAAGTATTCCCTCAATGTTAGCTGTTATTACATGCGCCACTGAGAGGCTGTGTCTCATGAACAGACCTGTGTGGTCAGCAGAGGGGGAGAGAGAATGGCCTCCCGGATCTAACCAATGGCCAGTCCTCAGAGCTGCAGGTCTCTGTCCTTCCTCGGTTGTCACATTAACACTGGTAACTTCTCCAAAGTCTGTGTCCCCCAGCTGAACCACTGAAAATCTAACTGCCTCTCCCTCCTGTTCACCACTGTGTTCTCAGCACCCAGCACATAGTAGGTGCTGAAAATCCATAGTAGGCAATGATCCTGCAAACAACTGTGGCCCTTCTCTCTGAAATTTTGACTCAGTCTTGCCCAGACTGGGGCTTCGGCTTAATTCACACAGCAAGACTAACTCCCGCAGAGCCACGGCCACCAGGAGCACTGGAGATGGTCCTCATGTGCCCCTGCAGCCCTCAGAAGCCATGACCTTGAGCATCTGTCTGCGTGTGTGCTTGGTCACATTCCATCAGCATGTGGAAAGTGGGACTTTGTTTACCCACCGCTGTCTGCCTGCTGCTTAGAATAGCATCCGGCACTCGGTCAGTGAGGAGACGATTGTTTTTACTAATACTCATGAGAGTGTGTCATAGTGCTGTCCTATGCCTTGCTTTTCAACTTTTAATAAATTATCCGCACTCGAGGCTGGGGTAAGAGCATGCGCTGGGCAAGCCTGCTGACTGAAGTTCAGATCCCCAGAGTCTGTGGAAAGTTGGGCCCGAGTAGTCCATGTGTGTCTATGGCGAAGGAAAGTGAAGTCAGGCGAATTCATGGGCCAGCTAGTCTGGTGTTCCGAGTGGGACAGGAGAGAGAGAGAGACAGAGAGAGAGAGAGAGAGAGAGAGAGAGAGAGAGAGAGAGAGAGAGAGAGAG
>PVHP010003137.1:0-26615 GCA_004024765.1 Zapus hudsonius | reverse complement strand
GAGCGAGACCCTCCGTCCAGGTCGATTCCAGCATTGTTTTCCTTCTCCTACAGCGCTGGTAGCTTTTATAAGTATCCAGTCTCAATTCTGTAAGAATTACCTCTCATTTCAGCCGAGGAGCCTTCCTATTAGAGGTTAAGACACTTGTACAAGGTCACACAGCCAACATCCACATCCCCTTCAGCAAACGACTCCATTGCCAGCTTTAGAGAAGGCTACCTACCCTGTGACATGTCTGTCACTGACCGTGTTGGGTGTCTCTTTGGAGCCCGAGCTGGACTCAGGAGGATCATCACCCCTGGGTGGGCTAGAATCCCTTCCTCCAGAGCTGTGCTAAGACACACTGGGTCTCCCAGTAGATGGTTGGTAACTTCTGGGACATTTTCGGTTGTCACACCCAGGGAACACCTTGTTGGGACCACAGCATTCCACAGTGTTTAGTACGGCCCTATAATGGAATGGTCCAGCCCCAAATGTCCCTCTGCCAAGGCTAGGGAACCAGGTGAAAGGCACAGATCTTGGTACCAGACTTTCTGGGGCCAAACCTTGGCCTGTCACTTACTGGCTGAGTGACATGGAGCAAATTGCGTAACCTCTCTGTACATCTCCTTATCTGTGAATTGGGGAGGACTATCTCTCTCTTTCAGATGAGAGGTGGGAGCTCTGGGGTCCTACCCAGTGTTGGGGCCACACTTGGGGTCTGGTGTCCAGAACTGGGGTATTGGGGAGGCAGGAGAATACATGTCCTATGAGGAAAGCTAGTTGAGGTAGCTCCCTGGTCCCCAAGGGAGCGTGACCTGAGCCTGTGGATAGAAATAGAAGCCCCAGACACTGCTGACCTTGGCTGTTGGAACCGAGGAAATTTCCCTCAGAAGACTGTTTCCATTTTGGGGTCTAGAAAACAGCTCCCAGGAGACCCTTGGCCAGGGGTTGTCAGAAAGCTGGGCATTAAGGGAACCGAGCAACCAACAACTCCAAGCCCTCTGCCGAGGCCCCTGGGTGGGCAGGACTTGCTCCTGAGGGCAGCCATGGAGCCTCCAAACCTGGCTTCCCAGAGCTTTTCCATCTGCCTTTCTCAGGCTAGACCCAGCTGATCTCTCTCGCTCTGGGATTCCAGACCCCAGCCTGGTGGGGCCTCACAGTCTCACAGGCCCTGGTTCAAAGCCCAGGACCACCCGCTGCTTGCAGTGATCTTAAGCAGGCCACATGTAAGCAAAGTGATTGGTGGAGAGGTCGGGGCAGTGTGTGGAGACACTGACACTCTACTGGTGCAAAGCAGGTGGCCAAACCTCTCCACGGTGAGGCTTGACAGAGTCTAGAATTCTTAAAGGGACCCTGCCCCTTCACCCACCCTTGGGACAGGCAGCCCGGTCACAGAGGGAACCAGTGAAGGCTTGGTGGGGTTTCCACTTCCTCCAGGGGGGGGGGTGTTATGGGACTCAAGGTGTGTTTTCTCAGCAACTGGCAGAACTTCACACAAGCACCCAGCATCATTAAGAACATGGTTTCCCTATGGGAGTGCTATGGTACATGGTGGGTGGACTGAACTTGTCAGAATGGGAGTGATCTCCCAAACGTCCCATGCTGGGATGGAAGCCACACTTACAGAGCCCCAGCTCCAGCCAGACCTCAGTGCTTCTCCAGGTGTTCCTGGCCTTGGCCCTGCTGAATGGGTCCATCATTATCAGCTCCATCTTATAAAGGAAGAAACTTCCAGTAGGTGGGTGGAGTTGCTCACGCTGATGGGTGGTAGAGGCTGAGACATGGCCCGAGTCACTGGACACAGAGGACAGAAGTGGCAAGGAGTGAATCCACGGATGCTTGCGGAGTTCTGGAATGGGGCTGTGGATCCAAGGTTGACTTGTGGATTGTGAAGTGTTCAAAGATTAGAAAGCTCCAGGCTCCTGCTGACATCTGGGTCAAGTTCAAAGCAATAAAATTCTCTGTCAGCCTCAGGGCTATGGGAGTCTAGGTAAGATCGTGGGTGGATGAACAAAGCATACCCAATATTTGCCCACACTGTGCCCCAATGCTGCCTCTGGGCTGAGCCCTGGTGTCTCTCCCCTGGCCTAGCTTAGAAACTTCCTGGATGGTCGAAGGCTCCAGCTCCACCTCACAGCCACAGGGTGACCCTGGAAACCCAAATCAGAGCCTGTCCCTCCTTAACTCAAAATCCTCCTGTGGCTCCCGACTCATGGCTCCTGGCTCACTCAGAATATAGTCGCAATACTTGCCAGGACACGCTAAATCCTCCAAAGTCCAGCACCATCATTCCCCAGCCTCATCTCCTATCTCTGCCTTCTTGTTCTGCTCCGATCCCAGGGCCTTTGCACTTGCCTTTCCCCTGCTCTTAAGGATGTCTGCAGATCTCTTTCCCTCTGGGAGTGGTCTTTCTTGCCCATGGGGCCTCTGCCCCACCATCTGAGGCTGTTCCCAGCCTGTTCAGCTAGTCTCTGCCTGCTTGATTTTTCTTACCACTACAAATCCAATTATGCTCTTTAAAAATTATTTATTTATTTTTTATTTATTTATTTATAAGAGAGAGAGAGGCAGATAGAAAGACAGAATGGGCACACCAGGGCCTCTAACCACTGGAAACTAATTCCAGATGCATGTAGCACTCTGTGCATCTGGCTTTACGTGGGTGCTGGGGAATTGAACCCAACTCCTTAGGCTTTGCAGGACCTCTGAGCCATCTCTTCAGCCCCCAAATTATGCTTCTAAGTGTCTTTGTCTCTTTCTTGTTAGCATTCTTGGAGGGCAGAGCTTGCTTTGACTTCTGGCAGGTAGCAGGTGCACACCCAAGGTGTATATTTATGTGTGTGCTTACATACACACGGCTGATGGCTTTATTAAGATACAGTGTTGTGTAATTAGCACTATAACATTGGATCATTTTTGTCACCCCAAAGGAAACTTTTCTTCTCTTTAGCAATTATTCCCCATTCTCCCACCCCCAGCCAACACTATCTGAATTTCTATCTCTATGGTTTTGTCTCTTCTGGACTCACACAGTGTGGCCTTTGCATCCAGATTCTTTCACTCAGCACGGAGTTTTCCAGATCCATCCATGTTGTAGCTTTCCTTTCTATGGTCCAATAATATTCCATTGTGTGGATCCGCCACACTGTGTTTAATCTGTCAATGGGTGTTAGGGTTACTTCCACTTTGTACTTTGACGACTGTAAGTAAGGCTGCTATGTAAACATCTGAGTACCAGTTTTGTATGGACATGATTCTCAACTTTTGATATGGCTTAGAAGAGGGGTCCCGCTGGGACCTTAGTAGCTCTGTGTTTACCTTTAGGAGATGTGGGGGGTCTGATTTCCATAGCAGTGTATCATCTGACATCCCCAATGGCTGTGGGGGAGAGTTCCAGTCCCTCCACCTCCTCGACAACACCTGTTGTTGTCTATTGCCTGTATTGCAGCCTTTCTGTAGGTGTGAAGTGGCTTTCACTATGGTCCTGATTTGCCTATGTCCCTGATGGCTGACCTGTGAGATGAGGTAGGTTCTTGGTGTTTCCAGGTGAGCCCTCCATGGCTTGGTGTGGCTGAGCCTTAAGCTGCCCTCGGAAGTTGATCATGAGAGTTTACATGAATTAGATGCAGCACTCAACACTTGGTAAATGTTAGCTTTTATTGTTGATTTTACCTTGACTCCTAGCCTGTAAGTTAGAAACAGAAATCATTTTGTCTACAGAAAATTGGAGGGGAGAGAGAGAAAGAGAGAGAGAGAGAGTACCCTGAGGGCAGGACTCACCCTTGCAGCTCAAGCTGACAACAGGCATCAATGGGTTTACAACCTGAGCAGCTGCACAGGGCCCTCACTCAGGGCCACAGGTTTTGTTTCTGGCTGTCTTGAAGTCCACAATGACTTGAATGCATATCCCTGCTGCAATCTTCCTGTGCATTCTGCCAGTTATGCTGTCAAGGAGCCCTGGCCTGTCCCCATGTTACTCTGTCAGAATTCAGAGGTACCCTTGATCTCTCTGGTTTGATCCAGTGAGTTCTCGGGGAGCAACAAGAACGGGTTTATCCTCACAGACTCTGCGCATCCGTGCCCAGGATCCCAGAACCTCCTGGAAGGGAAGGGAGAAAGGCGGCCTGGCTGCAGGCCACTTGGGGTTAGAAGCTTTCCCTGGGTTACTTTCCAAGCCCTGTGTGGAGAGTCCTCTTCATCATCCCACAAAGCTGGGAGCTCGGGTTCTGTGGTTGGTGGGAGGCGGGAGAGCTGGAAAGGAGGCAGGCCCTGAGGTGAACTCCCTGCAGTCTCAGCACCTCTGCCTTCCTCTGTAAAGATTATTAACCAGATACTTTGTGGCTGCCTGGGTGTCAAGATGAATCGTCCTATGACAGGTGACAACACTTTCTTCAGTATCAAAGCTGCAGTCAAGGAGCTGGGGGGGTATGGCTCAGCAGAAAGAGTGCTTGGTGTACAAGCACAGGGAGCTGAGTTTAATTCCCACCACCCACGTAAAAAGCCAGTAGTGGCCATGCACGTGTATAACTCCAGTCGTAGGCGGGGAGGGGGGACACAGGAAGATCTCTGAAGCTGGCAGTTCAGCCATAGTGACTGAAAATGGCAGCTCTGGGTTCAGGGAGAGACTCCATCTCAAGGAAACTGAGGACCCGCTAGAGAAGCACAGCTGATGTTCTCCTCTGGCCTCTGCGTGCATGTGCAGAGGATGTGTGTATCTGCACACGCATGCACACACATACACACATGCATATACTAGACATACACACATTTTATTATTTATTTATTTGCAAACAGAGAGAGACAGGGAGAGAGAAAGACAGAGAGAGAATGGGCACACCAGAGCCTCTAGGCACTGTAAACAAACTCCAGATGTGTGTTCCCCTTTGCGCACCTGGCTTTATGTGGGCACTGGGGAACTGTACTCTGGCAGGCAAGTGCCTTAACCCTTGAGCCATCTCTCCAGCCCCACACATTTAAAAAAATATTTTGTTTATTCATTTTCTAGCACAGAGAGAGAGAGAGAGAGAGAGAGAGAGAGAGTACCAGGGCCCTTGTGGGTCTGGCTTATGTGGGCACTGGGTGGGGAATTGAGCCCACGGCCTTAGGCACTGGAGGCAAGTGCCTTAACCACTGAGCCATCTCTCCAGCCGCCACGCTTTTTTTTTTTAAGTTCAAGTCCAAAGGAATTTAAGGGGCTGGAGAGATGGCTCAGTGGTTAAGAGCACTTCCTGTCCAAGCCTGAGGGCCTAAGAGACCACTCAAGTTCCATCCCCAGGACCCACATAATCAGCTGGGCGTGGCCATGTGCAGCTATAACCCCAGTCTCAGAGGGGAGCAGTGACCAAGAATTGCTGGGGCTCACGAAAAAACAGCAAGCTCTGAGCTCAGTAAGAGACTCCAGCTCAAAAACTGGGTGGAAGAAGGATGGAGTTGGACACCCAACATTCAACTCCAATCACCGCAGGCAGGTGCACCTGCTGCAGTCCAGCACACGGGGCACCACATGGGCACATACACATGTACACACCACACATACAAGCAAAAAAACCCAAAACAGAATTAAACGTTGGGAAGGAATCTTAGAACTCAGGCTCTGAGTTCATGGTGGACTGACTGACAGATGGGAAGGAGGTAGAGAAGGGGGGGTGATGGGCGAAGCCAGGCATGATGATGCACATCAGCATTAGGAACGCTGAGGCAGAGCTACATAACAAGATTCTGCCTCTAAAATAATAATAATAATAGTAGCAGGCATGGTGGCACATGTCTATAAACCCAGCACTGGAGAGGCTGAGGCAGGAGGATCACCACAAGTTTGAGGCCAACCTGGGTTACATTTTGAGTTTAAGGTTAGCCTGGGCTACGTAGCAATACCTTGTGTCAAATAATACTTATTGTCTTCCTGAAGTAATAGGTATGAAAGACAGCAGCCCAAAGCCCTACCTGCACCAGGTCCCCAGCGCCTGAGCGCTAGCCATCACCTCCCCTGGACTCCCTGTCCAGCCCCTTCACTCAGCCTGGCCATGACCTGCCCCTTCCTCTTCCCCAGCTCGGTCATGTCTGATCCCACACCCTGCAGTACTCTGCAGCCACAGCCCCGTGTCACCTCCCCCACATCCACTGCCCCATGTCACACCTGTCCTTCCTGATTTGTGATCCACACCATCTTCTGGATGGCCCCACCTGGCCTGAATCCCACACACTGTCACCTTTTGCTGTCATGAATGTGACTGTTTACTCCAAGGAAAATGACCTTAATTTACAAGGCATTAGAACTAATGCGGAATGATGAGGGACATTAATATTTATGGATGGCATTCCCAGGGGGAGACCTGGGCACTAATTGACAGTCTGCTCTGTGCCACTTTTCTCAATGAGGCCGCTGATGGCCAGGTTTCCGCCTCAGAGCTTCAAAGGAAGAATGCCTGGGGCCTTTCCTCCTTTTTTTAAAAAAAATTATAATTTTATACATATATGAGATGCATTTTGATGGGACTCCCCCTTCTCCATCAGCCTATAATCCCCTGTTGCTCTGGGGTCTATAGTGTTGGGGTGGGCTGGGGTCTTGCCCAGGGAAGCATGGTGTGTGGGGTGCAAGGCATCTATCTGGGGAAACAGAGGGAAGGGAGGTGGCAGGAATATGTGTGTGCCCCCAAAACAGAACCCTCTCTCAGACACCCACGCCTTCCTCCACCTCTAGTGGAAAATGTTCTGATCTTTTTATATAAGATGGGAATCTGAGCCAGCCCCTCCCGACACTGCAGCCGGGGTGGGCACCCGCATTCATGTCCAGATTGGAGAAGACACGTCACACTCCTCCTCGCTCTTCAGGTTTGGGGTGGCAGAAGCTTATATTGCCTGCTGAGGGCGATGTACTTGTCTCTGCTTCAGGTAGAAGGTGTGTTACAAACAGCCATGGTGAGCTGGGCGTGGTGGCACAGCCTTTAATCCCAGCACTCGGGAGGCAGAGGTAGGAGGATCGCCTTGAGTTCAAGGCCACCCTGAGACTACATAGTGAATTCCAGGTCAGCCTGGACTAGAGAGAGACCCTACCTCGAAAAACAAAAACAAACAAACAAAAAAAAACCAGCCATGGTTGCCACCAGCAACCAAAGCGCTTCCTTCCTTCCCTCCTTTCTTTCTTCCTTCCTTCCTTCCTTCCTTTCTTCCTTCCTTCCTTCCTTCCTTCCTTCCTTCCTTCCTTCCTTCCTTCCTTCCTTCCTTCCTTCCTAGAGATGAAAGAGTGTTTGCCTGGGGTCCCAGCATAGGCTGGCCCACCCATACCATGTCCCCTCAGCTGTGGGGCCAGAATGCCTCTTGGGGCCAGGCACAGGAGGGAGGTGCCAGGAGGACACCAGGGTGACCAGGTGCTTGTGTCTTGACCAAAGCCTGCAGCCACCAGCAGTAAGTGACTGTCATGCAGAAAAATGGACAAACGGTTGCCAGACCTCTGACCACCTCAGAGAAATGGGAAATGTGGTTATGGGCATGCTCTATTGCTGGCAAACAGTAATTGTTTTATAAGAACAATGAGGCTGGACAGAATGTGGCCATGAACTGGCCCTTCGGATTGGCCGGTCCGGTCACTCTGCAATCTGAGAAGGGCATGTCACTCAGAGGATGGCCGCCCATCACATCCCTGGGGTTCTGGGGTAAATGAATCCAGGAAGGTGGCTTTGTGAGGAGAAGGGGAGGGGGAAGTGGCCCCATTCTTAAATAGATTTGGGAGCTGAAAATGGCTCAGCAGGATGTGTGGCTAGGTGACCATCTGGGTGCTACCAGGCAGGCAGGATGGTGGTGCACTTCTGGAATGCCAGCTCTCAGGAGGCTGAGGCGGGAGAATGAAGCCAGCCTGGCCTACAGAATGAGGTACACTCTCAAGGAAAAAATAACAGGGGCCCTGAGGAGTCAGCCGGGTGTGGGGGGTTCAGTTCCCCAGCCCGCCATGGCTGATATTCATTCGAGGCCTAGCACTTCCTTTGTACCAGCAAGGTGGAGGACAGACACCTCAAAGTTGTCTTCTGACCTCCATGTGCATGCCATGGCACACCCAAACACACTCACAGACAAAACAGTGTAATTAAAAATACGAATCAGGTGTGATGGTGCACGCCTTCAATCCCAGCACTTCATGACTTCAAGGCTACCCTGGAGAAACAGACTGAGTCCCAGGTCAACCTGAGCTAAAGTGAAACTCTACCTCAGGAAAAAAAAAAAAAAAAAGGAATGAGGCACTGGGAAGATGCTCAGAGAGAGTAAAAGTGCTTGCTTGCAAAGCCTTCAGGTTCGATTCCACAGCCATCCATGGAAACCAGAAGCAAAAAGGGGCTCGAGCATCCAGGATTAGTTTGCAGTGGCAAGAGGCTCTGGTGCACAAGCCTCCACCCAACCACACACACACCACACAAATAAATAAATAAATTTTATTAAATAAAAAAACAGGGCTGGGAAGATGGCTCAGTCAGTAAAGCACTTGCCTTGCAAGCATGAAGATCTGAATACAAACTCCAGAACCCAGAGTTTTTAAAAGGTTGTGTATGGTGTGGACACCTGTATCTCTCCACTTGTGTGAGAGTCTCTCCCCTTACTGTACCTCAGTTTCCCCATCTGTATAATGCTAGGACCGAACTAAATGTGTTCAGGGATCACCCTCTCAGGCTGGTCATCCTCTTAAGCTGGTTCCAGAGCCGCTGACCCATCATTCCTCTGCGACACTCTAGAGGATCACTGTCCCAGCATTCCCGTGACTCTCCCGAACCTTCAGAGTTGGTGTGTGGCTGTTAAGAGTGTGTTCCCTTCTCCTTTCCTGTCATTTCGTCTTTGACAGCTTCGTGGTGCGCAGCTGTGGTGACACATGCTGGATGGGAGTAAGAGTAGAGAAGTGAGTGGGGCAGTCGAGGTCCTCGCCCAATTGGCTTCCCTGAACTGAAAGAGGAAAGGCTGAGGGGTTTCCACACCCATCCATCCATGGAACCTGGCTGTTTGACTGGTGATTTGTGATCTGGAAGGGGTGACCAGAGCCCATCTTTCAAAGAACACCTCCCAAGTACCACCCCCACCAGCCTGGCTCCCCATTATTCTGGGTGGATGTATGGATGAGTGATTGGATGGACACACAAATGGGTAGATGGATAGACAGATGGATGAATGCATCCATTGGTGGATGGATGGACAGATGGATAGGTTGAAGGATGGATTGATGGGTGGGTGGATGTTTGGATGGTTGGGTGGATGGATGGGTGGATGGATGGGTGGATGGATGGATAGATGGATGGATGGATGGATGGATGGATGGATGGATGGATGGATGGATGGATGGATGGATGGGTGGGTGGGTGGATGGGTGGGTGAATGGGTGGATGGATGGGTGGATGGATGGATGGGTCGGTGGATGGGTGGGTGGATGGATGAATAGACAGACAGTGGTTCTTACTGGCATGAGACAAGTTTCTCAGCCTGGGCACTGCTGGCAGCCGAGGTGCCCTGTAGAGGACAGTCTGTGCCTTAGAGTATGTGTAGCTGTATCCTTGGTCTCCACCAACCACGTGCATTTGTACTGCCCAGATGCTCACACACCATGGAAACAGCCAGAGCTGTCCGAATGTCCCCAAAAGACGCAGTCATGCTGGTTGAGGACTGCTGCCAAACAAGCCATCACAGTGCCCAGCGCCCACGGCCAAGGCTGCTGGAGTTCCATTCTACGGAGAAGAGCGTCTTCCCATGATGGTGGTGGCAGCCATCTTGGGTCCATGAGCCTGTACTCGGATGAGAACGCAAACAAGGGACTCTCCTGTGGGATCACAAATCCCCTGGTTGTCGAGCTTCTTTTACCAGGCGTTTTCTATTGTGTGAACCAAGAAATAGATTTTTTTTTGAGGTAGGGTCTCGCTCTAGCCCAGGCTGACCTGGAACTCACTCTGTATTTCCAGGCTGCCCTCGAACTCGGCGATGCTCCTACCTCTGCCCTCCACAACCCCTGAGTGCTGGGATTAAAGACGTGCTCCACCACACCCGGCTTTGAATCAAGAAACTTTCCAACTGATAAATTATAAATTATACTTCAGATTTCATCTGAATCTGAAGTATTTCAGATTTTGCCAGAGACCTCCCCAACCCGGCAATGGAATTGAGTCCCTTTGGTTATTCTGACCTTTTCTTTGGTGGCACCTGTTGGAGTTAACACATATACTGTGTGTCTACTGATGTCCATTTCCCCACCAGAGTGAGGTCATGACAATGAGGACTTACTTGTTTCATCGTTTCTCCCAGTGGCAGCACACACAGGCACAGAGCAGGCTTTCAATAGATAGTTGTTGAATTAACAAATGAATGAGTAGATGGAGGAGTGAATGGATAGATATGATCGATGGATTGATGGATGGTGTGTAGGCTGATGGTCAGAAACGTAGGTACATGCGTAGATGAGTAGGTGGGTGGGTGGGTGGACCAATGGATAAATGGAGGGATGGAGGAATGGATGGATGGATGGAGGGAGGGATGGATGGAGGGAGGGAAGGATGAATGGATGGATGAAGGGAGGGATGGAGGAAGGGAGAGATGGAGGGATTGATGGATGAATGGAGGAAGGGAAGGATGGAGGGATTGATGGATGGATGGAGGGATGGATGAATGGATGGGGAGGGATGGATGGAGGGAGAGAGGAAGGGATGGATGAAGGGAGGGAGGGATGGAAGAAGGGAGGGATTGATGGATGATTGGAGGGAGGGAGGGAGGGAGAGATGGAGGGATTGAGAGAGGGAAGGATGGGGAGGGAGGGGTAAATGGAGGGAGGGATTGATGGATGGATGAAGGGAGGGAGGGAGGGATAGAGGAATGAATGGAGGGATGGATGGCTAGATGCATAGATGGATGGATGGATGGATGGATGGATGGATGGATGGGTTGGTGGAGAGTTTGCTTGGTGGATGGGTGAGTGGAAGGATGGATGGATGGGCAGATGGATGGATGACTGGGTGTGAGGGTGGGTGGGTGGAGATTTAAAGCAGCATGTTTATATCTTTATGTGTATACTTCAATAGGAATTATCCATAGTACTACAAACTTCAAAGTTAACCTAATGCAGAGGAGCAAGGACCCCCCCAGTACGTGTGTGGTGCCAAGAAGGCAGCTGGTGAAACAGGGTCGTCGGCCTTGAACACAAGCTAGGCAACAACAGGCCACTTGGGAAATGGGGCTGTATGCCAGGCACTGGAAGGGCATACAGCCTGAAAACAGCCTGGTTCTGAGCCAGGATCCCTGGGCAGGTGGCACTTCAGGAAGCCTGTGTGGCTGTGTTCAGGTGAAACCTGGTGACACATAGTATCACTTTATCAGAGGCCAACAGGGACACTCTGGCTGAAGCCCCCACTAGGGCAGGGCAGGGGTCAACTTGGACTTCATGATACAGATGGGGAAACCAAGGTCCAGAGGACAAGGAGCATCCCTGGGCCCCTCAAAAAGTAGTTCCGGGTCTAGAAAATTCCCTATGTTATAAAGCAGCTAAGAGAGCCAAGAGCTATGCCCCACTGGACAAGTCAGTTTACCTCTCAGAGCCTCCGTGTTGTGAAATCATGGGAGCCAGCAAGGCTGTTGGGGGAGGGAGGCCTTCAGAGACAGAACATAAGCAGAATGTCCAGGCACCAATGGCACCCATTATCATCATGGGTTCCTTTTCTTGGTGCTGCCTAGGAGGAGGGCTGCCTGGAGGACGTGTCCTGCTGAGTCCCAGCACTGAAGAATAGGCCTTCACATGACTCCTTGAGGCCAGAGGCCAACAGTGGGGATAGGGGTCTATATTAGAGATCTCTCTTCATGTCTATATCCTCCCCCAAAGCATCTAAAATTCTACTGCCATGGAAATACTTCTCTTGGGAGACTATGTATATATATATATATATATATATATATATATAACTTTTTATTTTGTTTTTCAAGGTAGGGTCTTACTCTATCCCAGGCTGACCTGGAATTCACTATGTAGTCTCAGGGTGGCCTTAAACTAATGGTGATCCTCCTAACTCTGCCTCCTGAGTGCTGGGATTAAAGGCATGCACCGCCATGCCCACATATATATATATTTTGTTTCTTTATTTACATTGTGTATGGGAGGAGGCAGAGCCTCTTGCCGCTGCAATAGAATGTCAGACACTTGTGCCACTTTTTGCATCTGGCTTATGTGGGCACTGGGGAATCAAACCAGTGTCCTTAGGCTTTGCAGGCAAGCACCTTAACCACTGAGCAATCTCTCCAGCCCTTTTTGCTCATTGTTATTACTTCTGCTAAGAACATCAGTAGACAAGTTTCCGTGGACGTGGGTTCTCCATTTTCTTGAGTGTACACCCAGAAGCAGGTTGCTAAGTTGTATGGAAACTCTTTAACATTCTGAGTCTGCTGTTCTGGTCGCCCCAACTCCGAAGCTTTGTCGTATAATTAAGGTCCATGTGACTTGTCCATGTGAATCAAGGCTTTTCCCCCATAGGTAGATGTCCCCAGGGTCTCTTCCTCTACTGGAAGGCTCTAAGGGACACCCCAGCCTTCCACCATTTCCTCACGATGACAGTCACAGTGCAGGAGTGTGACAATCCTCTTTGGCACATGTGTGTACAAGTACACGTGTCACGTGTGTGTGGAGGCCAAAGGTCAATGCCATGTCTTCCTTTATCACTCTCTGCCTTGTTTCTTTTTAAATATTTGTATTTAAATGCAGACAGAGAGAAGAGAGTCCGAGAGAGAATGGGCACGCCCGGGCCTCTAGCCACTGCAAACAAACTCCAGAGGAAAGGGCCGTTTTGTGCATCTGGCTTTACCTGGGTACTGGGGGATCAAGCCAGAGTCGCTAGGCTTTGCAGACAAGCGCCTTAACCACTGAGCCATCTCTCTAGCCCCCTGCCTTGTATTTTAAGACAGTCTCTCACTGAAGCTGGAGCATGCTGGTTCGGCTAACAAGCCCCAGGGATCCTCTTGTCACCACCCAGGGGCTGAGATTACAGGTGCACACCTTGGTGACTGGCTTTTATGTGACTACTGGGGTCCTCATACTCGGACAGAAACACGTTACCCACAGAGCCATCAACTCAGCCCCAGGAATGCGAGAATCTCTGTAAAGCTAAGAATGGTACATAGGTGACCATCTCCTGTTTATCAGTGTCTTGTCTCTTCTCATGCCTCTAAGGCTTGATGAACATTCCAGACTATTCAGGCATAGCTGTGGTCCACTTTCTGGGATCCTCAGCAAAATAGCTTTCCCTCTGGCCTCAGTTTACCACCTGCGAATCATGGCCTGGACCCCCAGGCCCAGGAAAATGTTCCCTTGCCCTTCAGCCGTCAGCTGAATGTGGGCTGCTCCCTTCCACACTGTGTCCTGGGTGGCGAGGGTGGCGTGTCCTCGCTGCTGGGGACAGTAAGACAGGATATATTGGGGAAGTGGTGGGTCTGGGGTGGGTGTGTGGCCTGAGATGAGCTACCTGCCCTATTCTTCCTGTTCTGGAACTTTCTGATGGCATCCTCCCCTGTGCGGCTCCTGGTCTATTGGCAGGCATTCCCAACCCTTTCTGATGGTCCCCACGATGGAGCCCAGCCTGGAAGTCTAGACCTACAGCAGGGCTACAGCTGAGAAAGGCCCCCGGGAGTGTGTGTGTTCCTTGTGAAGAGCAGAGATGTGGGCAGAGCCCAAAATAAACACGGAGAAACACGCCTTTGTTTCTCCCTGGAAGGGTGGCTGAGTGAGCCGCGGCAGGGGACCCAGAACGTGTGTATTGAAAAGACTGTTATTATGAGACCTGGGGAGCAGGGAGCCTGGAGCTAAGGGTGCTGGTGGAAGACACCACCCCTTGACCCCTGTGTCCACTCCAGCCTAGCAGAGGGTGACTGAAGAGAACCCTGAGCCAGGCTTACTCTGCAAGATGCTTCTCTGTCCCACTTCCCCACACCACTGGTCTTGCCACTTTCCTTCTTCCAGAGTCTCCCATGGCCCCTTGTCAACCCCAGGAGAAAGTTAGAGACCCAGGAAGGTACTCAGCCCTCCATAAAACTACCAGTGCCTTCCAGAACTTGTCCTCTGTGCTCACACCTGGACCACTGTCACCCAATGCTGTCACCTAGAATGCCTGACTCAGTCCAGAAACTCAATTCTAACTACTTGGAGAAAAGGGGGGGGGGGCAGGAAGGTGGATGGACTCCTGTAACTGAAAGCCCAGAGCTGACAACTTCAGGCTCAATCGGGCACTCAAACTACATTCTGAGGTTTTCATTTTTTTTCCATCTCCCCCCCACACCTTTTTTTCCTTTGGATTGGCTTTCCTGTCAGGTGGCTTCCCCAAGTGACAGTGAGGTGCCTCTGAACAGCTCCAGGCTGGCATCGAACCAGCATTGCAGTTCTAGGGAGGCACCAGTGGCTCTGAGAGATGCCAGATGAACCCCCAAACTGATCACTAGGACCCCGAAGGCTCCTGTGGGACAGATGTGGCCCACACGCACATCTGGGCTGTTTCCTGTGGATGAGGAGGGGTGGGTCCTGGAGGAAAGGATGGTGGACCCCCATGCTGTGTCCATGGCTGCACCCAGTGACGCCAGGTGAAGCAAATGTCATGGGTGCATATTGAAGGCAGGAGGGCGAGCAGCCTCTGAGGGGGTTCCATGCCCCTTCCCCCATGCAGTTGCTCCCATGAGAATCACAAACATAGCCCCCCAGGTCTCTGCTGCTCCGGCCTTATATCCTGTGATGGCAAGTCCAAGAAGGTTCTGTCCCCAAGACTAGAGAATGTCTACTCTTGCTTTGTCCTGTTCACAGGGCTGTGCATGGCACACACCGCCTCAGTTTGCACACTAGCCCTTGGGGCTCTAGAATACACAGGACAGAACAGACTGGAACCAATGAGTGAGCAAGGATCCAACCTGAGGTTCACCACCAGCCAAGCCCCGATCCCTCAGACCTGAGAGTCTCCTGGGCTGGGCTGGGCATGGCCTCCTAGGAGAACAAGGAGAACAGTTGGCCTCTGGCAGACTGGTGGGCTATGTGGGCATATGTAACTTGATCGTCCAGATTTTTCAGGTTTTAAAAATGTAATCTCCCATAGACAACTGTTAACAGCTAATGCAGTTGTAGGCCACACTTACTTCTGGGCTAGAGTCAGATCGCAGGCCATTAGCTTTCCACTTCTTGCTACACATAGAGAAAATAAGACAGGCATGTATGTTTTATGTAATCCATGTACTTGGCTGGGTCCCCGAGACTAGACCGACTACTGCTTTCTACCTGGTCTTGATAACATCACCTGGAAGGTGGCATTTGAACAGGGTCCTACGGGAACGGAGGGAATTAGGGTCTATCTGACACTAAAAGTTTTCTCGCCAGACAGAAGAGCAGGTGCACAGTTCCATGTTGAAGAGCTTCGACAGGGGAATGGGCTGGAGGGTGGTGAGGGGAGGGGCCAGAGGAAGGAGATGAGGACAGCGAGATCCAAACAGGGAATGACAGTTTAGAGAATTGATTGATGAATGAGTGAATAAATGAATGAATGAATGCACGACCAAGCAAACTGCTTTTGGAATCTCATATCTGCTGGGGGTGAGTGGGCATGCCTGGTACATCCTGAGTTCTGAAGTCTCCAGAATTATTCAGGCGGTGACTGGATGTCACGTGCAGGTGCTGCATGACGCTGAGGTTGACCCCACATGTGGAGGGAGGGAAGGAGGGGTCTTCATGTGTAAGAACACAGCAATGGGGTATCACTAAAAGCCCATCATGGCAGAGTGGCCGTCGCAGTGAGCCGGGGACCTCACAAGCTCATGAGACCCTTACCTGACCCTCCACCAGCCCCTGTCATCCCACGACCATGCTATGGCAGGCAGCTCCTATCCTCGGCCGCACTCCGCCTCTGAGACTATTTCTGCTTTGGTTCAGCGCTGGCATCCCAGCTGCTGGCAAAGCACCTCGGGTGGGGTTGCCATGGCGACCCTCGGGCACGGATTCCCAGAGATGCTCCTGCATCTCCTGAGCCACCGCTCACTGCCGGGGGAGAGCGTGACTCACCGTTAAATATATCACGGGCCTCCCAAATTGGCTGCTCAGCTCCAGCAGCCGGATGTGGGGACAGGAGGTCTCCCGAGAGTGGGGTTTGGGAGGCTGAGAGGTGTGACCTTCTGTGTACCTGTGGGGTGATTGTAACTGGTCCCTGCTCTTACCCCTATCGGACCTCCTGCCTTTCCCAGTCTTCCTGAGGTGAGCTCTGTCACTGGCTAGCTGTGTGATCTTGAACAAAAAGCTTGAGCTCTCTGGGCCTCAGAGTTCTCCTCTGTAAGATGGGTGTCAGGTGTGCACTGACAGTCAAGGGTGTGGGTTCTTGGCTTGCTCAGAGTTCATGCATTAGCCCATGACAGGCTCCCAGGTCAGTGACAAGGACTTCCTGCTTACAGCCCAGAAGGCAGTAGGATTTTCACACTTACATGGGCTCTTTTTGTCACAGCAGCACAGCAAGGTGACCTGTATGAAATCCCGTCTTACCAGAGGCTCAGGCGAATCTGCCCAGCCTTCACCCTGGGTAGAGCACATCTCTGGCCTCAGCCCCAGAGGGAGAGGCGGACTGTGTGTGTCCAGGCTGCACATTAGCCAGACCTCCCAGAGGATGCCACCCAGAGCAGAGCTCTGAGGAGACACCAGGCTTTAAGGGACGGATGGGGTCATCTGCCAATGCTGCTATGTCCCTCTTGATAGGAAATGCTTTGCAAGGTGCCTGGCCAGCATCGTGCATAATCCATGATCACCCTTATCCTTAATCTCTGACCAATAGGAAACCAAAAACCTCCTGCTCTGGAATTGACAGAATTAGGTACTAAGAAAATGCTAGCTCTGGTCCTGTCCGGCCAGAGCACACCCACCTGCCACCCAGCTAGCTGCACCATGACACCACGTCTCATCTTTCTCTCTCATCTGCTGGTTCTTCTTATTTGGGGGATACTAGAAGCGAAACCCAGGGCCCTGCACACGCCAGACCAGTGCTCTACCACTGAGCTACTTCCCCAGCCCTCTTTACTTTTGATTTTGAGGCAGAGGCTCACGAAACTGCTCATGCAGGCCTTGAATTTGTGATGTGAGCATCTTGAGTAGTGACAGGTGTGAGCCACCATGCCTGCCTGGAGGTATAAATTTTTTTGTTGTTTTTTTTCTTTTTTTATTATTATCCATATTTAGATACACTTAATAAGGGAATCATGTGTTGATGTCTCCAGTTCCCCTATTTGCCTCTTCCCTCTCCCTGGTTAGTTGGAAATCCTCCTCCGTGGGCAGTCTGGATCAGTCCATGGAGGTATAATTTATATGCCATAAAATTCATTCATTTTAATTCTGTGATTCAGTAATTTTTAGTAAATTTTCAGAATTAGGCAGCCACCACTACAACCCAACATCTGAACATTTCTGAAGAAACCATGTGTTGATATGCCATCCCTCTGTTCCCGTGTTCCTGGGCGCAAGCAGCCACTTGTCCCATCCTGTAATTCATGTCAGTGGAGTCATACAGTGGTGGCCTTATGTGTCTGATGGCTTTCATTCAGCACAGTGTTCCTCTGCTTTGTCCCTGACATGCCTCATCCCTGGTGTACTGTGCATCAGCACTCCACTGATTTTCCAAGATGGTGCTGCTGACAGGTCTTTAAGCTCCTTCGAGTTCCAAGCGGCTGTCCACCGTGATTCCATGGATCCCTCTGCTCCATGCCTTGGGGTGGCCCTTTTGGAGTTCTAGTTAACTTGATAAGAGACAGGGCCAGTGAGGCAGGCTGTTTTAGGGCTTCTGACATCCAGTGACAAGCCCGTGTCCGCTATCAGCAGGCAAAGGGCAGTGGGAGAAGGGGGCGCTCCTGAAGATCTTACAGGCTCAACCTGCCCACTCCAGCCCCTCTTCAAGGCCGCCCACGGGAGAAGTGAGGAGAGAGGGGAGGGACTTCCAGCTCTTCCTATGCAGAGCCTACTTGCTTTTGTCTTCTGAAGAGAACCATACCCACCACCTCATTCCATGCTCCATGCAAAACATGGAAAATCTTCAGTTGGGGGAAAACATCTGTCCTGTATCTCTGCCCCAGGCTCAGGGCCCTGGAGGAGCCAGAGGCGGTGGGATGAGCAGAGGTGGCTTCAGATGGGGCACAGCCCAGTGCTCCTCTCCATAAAGATGGGGCACACCCCAGCACTCTTGGTGAAGCACTGGGGGCTTGGGCCATTCAGCACGCAGCTCTCTGCTCCAACTCTTCAGCCTGCCACAGACACACTCCAGAACTCACTGTTGCTAATAAAGTCTTCCATATAGATCCAGGGTCCTGGGAAATTCCTTCCATTGGGAAGTTGTTCTGTGGCTCCATTGAGGTTTAAAGAAAAATCAGCCATTTGTTTGCTCAGAATCTGTGGTGCAGGTGTGGGGGGCAGTGAGAGGGAATCAGAGGACACCCTCATTTCTGATCTGTACATGGGAGGGGCCAGCTTGGGAGCCATAGTGGCTCACCCACAGGGCTGGGAAGGTCTGTCAACTCCTTGCTACAGTGTCAGCTTCTGCACTGCATGACCTTCAGGTCCCCAGAACAAGAAGTTCAAGGTGCCAGTTCCTCTGGGTCTGAGTCCTGAAGCTAGCGCAGTGTCATTTCTGTCATGTTCTACTGAACCAGCAGCCATGGAGCCCAGATTCAAGGGGCAGGGAGAGCACCTCAGAGATCGGGAGTAACGCTGTCACCCTTATAGACAGAAAGCTAATGTCCCGGAACAGAAGCATCCTTAATGACACATGGCAGCCAAGGCTGGCTTGGACCAAACTCCAGTTTACCTGGTGTGCTAAGTGGGAGGCAGCCCCAAGCCTGTCTACCCTGTATCCCCAGATAGAACCTCTGTCCCATCCCCTAAGCAGCTGAGCACAGGAGCATCAGGTCTTCTTGTCAGCCGCTGCCCAGTGTCTGCAGGTGCTGTGCACAGGTAACCCCTGTTTTCATAAACCTGGAGGAGGTTTCCAAGCACTCTGCAGAGCACGTGACCAGTGCTGTGTGGACACTCCAAAGACATTGGCAGGAAGTCCCAGCCTTGGTCTGAACTTGACACTGTCTGACCTGTCCATTGCCTTTGGGGTTTGGATCACCAGGAATCCTCCTGTTTCAGGCACTGGCCAGTGGGCCTGGGCTTTACAAGGCTGTCTCAGCCACTAACTGGGCTGTCTCAGCTACCAACTGCTTCTTTTCCTGGATTTGGAATGAGGAGGTCAGAGCACAAGTGTGAAGGCCTCCTCTTGGCTATGGAACATTGGGCAAGGCAGTCAACTTCCCTGAGCTTGGGTTCCTTTTCTGGCAGAAGGGGATGCTATTTGGTGACCCTGTAAGGATTAGAAAGATGGTGCACCTTGTCCATAATAGCTGCTCAGTTCATGGCAGCGGTCATGGCTGTGAGTGATTATTCTCTGCATAATAACATGTTGAGGTTTTCCTGGGAATAGGAGCCAACCTGAGGGGAAGCCAGCTGTGCACATGATCTCATTTGCTATGCCCAGAGAAATAATCCCTGGTTTCTTTCTGCTTTGCCATAAACCCTGCATTTGAGGCAAAATTTCACTCTATGCCGGGCATGGTAGCACATGCCTTTAATCCCAGAACTCCGGAGGCAGAGGTAAGAGGATTTCTGTGAGTTCTAGGCCACTCTGAGTCTACATAGTGAATTCCAGGTCAGCCTGGACTAGAGCTAGACCCTACCTCGAAAAACAAAAAAAATAAAAAATAAAAAAATTTCACTCTACAAAATTTCCTTGGAGTTCTGACAGCTTTCATTGTTGTTGATTGACAGCCCTGAGGAAACAGAATGGACTTGACTTCCAGCCACAAAAATACTCGAATAGGCTTTATCACTGCAGACACCTGGACATGTGGTCAGCAGATAAGCTGCCCAGTCCACCATGGACACTGGGTTGCACTGAGAGAGAGAGAGAGAGAGAGAGAGAGAGAGAGAGAGAGAGAGAGAAATAGATCAGCCCACAAGGCATTTCAGAGACCAGAGTCCACCTGGAATTTTTCTGTTCTTCCAAAAAGTCTTTTTTTTTGGTGCATGTATATATGTATGTGTGTATGTGTGCATGTGCTTATGTGTGCACTTGGGTATTTGTGCACATGTGCATGCATGAGTGTGGAGGCCAGAAGCCAACATCAGACACCTTCCTTAATGCCTTCCATCTTACTTCTTTGCATGCACGAGGACCTCTTGCTGCTGCAAACAAATTTCAGATGCTGTGGCATTTCTTGCAAAAGGCTTACAATGGGTGGCTCAGGAATTGAACCCAGGCCTTTGCAAGCAAGTGCCTTGAACCTCTAAGCCATCTTCCCAGACCTCCACCTTGTTTTCTGAGACTGAACCCAGAGCTCACTAATTTGGTTAAACTACTAGCCAGCCAGCCCCAGGGATCCTCCTGTATCCAATCTCTTCAGCACTGGCTTCCGTGTGGGGCTGGGGATCCAAATTCAAATTCCCCTGTTTGCACAGCAAGCACTTTGCTGACTGAGCCATCTCCCCAGCCCTTCCACAAATCATTTTAAAAGTATTCTATTTAGGGCTGGAGAGATGGCTGAGCAGTTTAGGCACTTGCTTGCAAAGCCTTATGACCCCAGTACAATTCCCCAGTACCCACATAAAGCTAAATGCACAAAGTGGCGCATGCATCTGAAGTTCATTTGCAGCGGCTGGAAGCCCTGGCATACCCATTCTCTGTCTCTCTTCTTTCTCAACTTTCAAATAAAGTAATTAAAATATGTTTTTAAAATATTTTATTTACTTGAGAGGGAAAAAGAGAGAGCATGTGTGTGGGCTTGCAAACCAGCTCCAGACACATGCACCATTTCGTCTGGCTTTACATTAGCATCTGGGAGTTTGTTCTGGATTAGAGACCCTCATTACCACTGCCCCTCCCCAGCTTTGTGACCTCCCCACACGGAATCCCAATCTTTCTGTCCATGAAGGGGGGATTAGGAAGCCAGCTCTGCATCTTCCCTAGATGGTGGTGAGGACCAGGGGAGGCTTGGGGGCAGCTGCTTTGGAAGCAGAAGGGTGATGCTGACAAGTGGTGAAATACTCGTTATCATTACATTATCCCATCACTCCTAGTGGGAAAACTTTGACCTTGACTCAGACAGACCATGGCTGCAGCCAGGTCCACATCTCTTATGTTGAGACAGCAAGTAAAACAGCTGGGTTCTGGGCCCCAACAGGACCTGCTGGAGCCCCCAGCTAGACCCTGGGCGGAGCCCTTCTAGAAGAGGCAGGACAACCACAGACACCCCCAGTCTGTGCAGGCTGGGATACCCTCTTGCCTACATTCAGCAGAGCCAGGTTCCCAGGGGCAGTCCCAGCTGTCTCTGTGTCCTGGTGAACTTGTCACTGTCCCCTGGGGGAGAGCTAAATATGGGCCTGTGGCTGCCATGTCTCCTGAGAACTCAGCTTCACCAACTCTGTCTCTACTCTTGAGCTTCTCTCCTCCCTAAGGACAACAGGGACAAAGTCCCTCCGGCCTGGACACTTCCATTTTCTGAGGCTCCTGGAATATTAATGAATGTAAAACAAATAGCAACAAGACAGCCTCTCTCTGGCTGGCGCATGTAAGATGTCAGGCTGTGACCCACCTGCACAAATGACGAGGCTGTGCATGGGGACATCACCACGAAGGGCTCTGAGGATAAAGGACTCCCATCCTCCATTCGTGCTGGTCTCTGGGAGGATTTTGGTGATGGACGCAGGAACAGTCTGGCTGGACAAGCGCATCTTTTGTTCCGCCATCGCTCCACCACGCTTTGTGTACACAACCCATTTAGAGATAAGGTCAAAATTCTAAAAATACCTCAGTGTCAGGGTTTTAAATGGCTGATAGAGTTCCATGGTGGCAAAGTAAAAGTCACCATGAGAAGTACTCTCCCACCCTGGCCCCAGGCAGCGGTTCTCCTTTCCAGAGGAAGATGCTGGAAGCAATTTATGATCCCTTCCAGAAACATATGTCCACATATTGGCAAATCCCCATGCATTCGGGGCTGGCCCCAGAATCCTCGATGTGCTGACCAGCTAGCCTCCTCACTGTCCTTTCCTACAAGGGGCACCAGCCACTCTACTCTCCTCAGCATAGGCAGCCCTCTGTGTCCACCCAGAGGTCACCTCAGTGGTGTCCCCTCTTGCCTCTGAACCCCACCCACCCCACCTCACATCTCCTCCTCTGAAACCGCAGGGAAGCTTAGTGGTTTGTAGTGGTTTGAACTGAGGCTGGAGGCCTGCACCCTCGAAGCTGCAGCTGGACAGGATACGATTATGATCAGGCCCCGGCATAGCTGGGCACCTGCTCAACTTCTCTTCTGTGTCTTTCTCCTTCCATTATTCCTTTCTCCTCCCCCTCTTCCTCCTTCTGTCTCTCCCTCCTTCCCCTGTGTCCCTCTCTCCTCCTCCTTGTCCTGCCCTCTTCCCCCTTTATTCCCCTCTCTCCCCCTCTCTCTTTACCTCCTCTTACTCCTGTCTCCCTCCTCCCTCTACCCCCCTCTTCCTCCATTTTTTCTCTCTCCTTCTCCTCTTTCTCCTTCTCCTGTCTCTCCCTCCTTCCCCTATGTCCCTCTCTCCTCCTCTTTTTCCTCTTCCTCGCTCTTCCTCCTTCCTCCCTCTCTCCTCTGCCTTCTCGCTCTGCCTTTCCCTTTCTCTCTTCCCCTCCTCCTCTGCACCCACCCACCCAGCCACCCTCCCCACACTGGGCCCCACCATAATTCATCCTCCCTGTGGGACTGGCGCCCTTGCTCTGACAAAGCTCAGAGCATGTTATTTTCATTAAACTCTGGGATCTGTCTCGTTGGTCTGACATCTTGCTTAGGGAAACTAGAAGAGGAGGAAGGGACTGGGGAGGGGACCTGGCCGGGGATTATAAAAAGATCCATCCAAGATCCAGGAAGGAAAGGTCCATGCACAGGTGCTACTTACTCGCATCTCTTACGTTGATACAGCACGTAAAATGCCTGGGCTCTGGACCCCAACAGGACCTGCTGGAGCCCCAGCTAAACCCTGGGAGGGGTCCACATCTTACTGGCCAAAACCAATCACATGGCATCCTTGCCCACCCCCACCCCCCAGTGTAGTGGGCTGTGTTCTCTTTCAGGGCTTGTGGAGTTTGAAGGCACTGACACAGAGCTTTTCACACAGGCTCACAGATCCATTCAGTAGATCACAATCACCAGTGTGATGTGTGGGAGCTTCCTGGGATGAGTAGAAGTGTGTTCCGTATCTGCTCCCCAGTCTATACACTCAAATGCACACAGGAAAATGTATACAGTAGACACTTAAGGTGTGGTTGCTGACATTTTCTAGCCATGGTAAGATTCTTTCCTGTCAGTTTTCTGACAGTGCTCATGGTTTCCATCCATTTTACAAATGGGAAGACTGAGGCACAGAGAGGCTGTCCCAACGCCACTTATCTTGATTGCCACAGCTGGTTTTCAGGGGTGGTTGGGGCCAGGCAGGGGCCAGGGCAGAGAGGGCCTTGGAACTGACCCACTCTTGGCTGTATATTGGGCCAGCAAGAACCTCCAGCCAGGTGACCTGGCCTCACCACCCCTGCCACCAACAAGGAGAGCAGGCTGTGCTTGGCTGTCTCCTGCTCTCCAGAGCTGCAGACATTTATTAGTCTGGCCAGGGCTGGGGACACGGGGGTGGCTGAGGCTGCAAGCAGAGGCCACCCAAGGACTGTGTAGTGAACTTTATTTAGTATCTGCTTCTCCAGAATCTGTGAAGGGTCTCTGTACGTGCTTGCCAGATGGATGGATGGATAAATAGATGGTTAAGTACATGGACAAGTGAACGGTGGTGATAGATAGATAGATAGATAGATAGATAGATAGATAGATAGATAGATAGATAGATAGATAGATAGATAGAGATGATAGATAGATGATAGATAGATAGATAGATAGATAGATAGATAGATAGATAGATAGATAGATAGATAGATAGATAGATAGATAGGCAGGCAGGTGGAATGACAGGTGATAGATCACCACATACATAGACAGATAGATAATAATGGTAGATGATAGATAAGTGAGTAGATGTATGAGTGGCTAGCTGACAGGATGGATGGATGAATGGATGGAGGATAGATGTACCAGTACACAGGTGAATGGTGGTGGTTGATGGGCAGATAGATGATAAGTGGATAGATGAATGGTAGGTGGGTGGAGGGAACAGTCGCAGAGATAAGTAATTCTGAAAGAGAATTCTAGCTGGGAAAAAGGAAAGAAGCCAGTAGAAGGCACGGCACTTTTCTTCAAGGTCAGGCGCAGCCATCTTCTCATTTCATTTCTGTCCACATCTTACTGGCCCAAACCAATCACATGGCATCCCAGCTACAAGGGAAGTGGGAGCCGGCACACTTTGACAGCTGTATTTGCCTCAGGATCAGAGGACACAGGCTGGAAGCAGAGGAGAGAATGCATGACAGGATTACCTGCTGTCCCAGTCCAGGATGTTCCTAGGGCTTCTCACGGTCACAGTCATGGTCTCAGTCATGGTCACTGTCTTGTTTATTTGTTGATGGTTTCAGAAAGAAGAAATGTGGGCTGCTGTATCCACCACTATCTTTGCAGCAGAATGAATGAATGAATGAATGAAGCTCAAGTGTTGCTTTTTTTCATATGCTCCATCTTGGTCAACCTCTGCATGCACCCTTGAGGAAATGACAAACATTGGCTGTCATCATAGACGCTGTGGTGCTGAGAAGGTGACAAGTTCCTATCATAGAAAAATACAGTTTAGCTGAATGTGGCTTAGGGAATATGTCATGTCAAAGTGATGTTGTGAAAATCCCAACCATGAGCAAGACGAAGAAGAGCGTGGGCTGCTGGGAGGGTGAGCACCCTGGGAACCATCAAGCCGTCGCTCAGGCACGCTTCCCCTGGTGGAAGGAGCTGGGTGAAGCTGCAACTCAGGGCCTGTCAACTGGTCCTGTCCTCTGATCTATGTGCATTCTCCCCCACCTGGAGGCCCTGGCTCCCTGCAGGCCCACAGCTGCCCAGGGCACGACTGCCCCAGGCTCACATCCTCACTCCCTGATACAAACCTCCAAATGCCCAAGCTCTCCTGGCATGCTACTGAGAGAGAGCCCTTTCTGCAACAAGGATGGGCTTGAAGGAAGTGCCAGGGCTGGGATTTGAACCCAGGTCCCCCAACTTCAGCCCATTGTCTTTGGCTGTGTTTCTGAGAACAGCCGTCCTTCTCACCCCTTGGTGCTTCAGTGGGCAGAACAGTTCTATGGGGGCAAAAGCATGCTGTGTCTGAGATCGTCTTTGATGGCATGCTGAGGCTTTGAGGGAGATCTCAGAAGGACAGGAGCAAGGAGTGAAGGAAGGGGTGAGGTAGCCCTTAGATATAACTGTTCAAAACCCACCACAGATTCCACAATCTCCCACCTCAGCATATCCCAGCATAGTCCTAAATGTTGACGTGTGTAGAGAGGGCAGTGGAGGCCTTCCTGGTGCCACCATGACCCAGACGAGGCAGCAGACATGGTCCTTGTGTCACAGCTGCCAGCCTCGTCCAGAGCTGGAGTTACAACACACCCTATGACCAGCAAGTTCCTCGGGGCTGCAGGCAGGAAAGGAGGCACCAGGACCCAAAGCAGGAGCATGTGTGGAGCTGGGCAGAGGATCAGGGGTTAAAGCACCTGCTGAGGAGTTTGCATCCTTAGAACCCACATAAACCAGAGGTAAGTAATCCGTGCATCTGGAACCCCAGCGCGGCTACAGCAATGGGACACAGAGGCAGGAGGCTTCGAAAGCTCACAGGCCAGCTTGACAGGCGTTAGCAGGGCCAACAAGCAAGACACCGACTCAAACAAGGTGAAACGAGAGGAGCAGCACCCTGAAATTGTCCTCTGACCCCCACACTTGCATGATGGCACCCACACCCTACACAGGCACACACAGAAGAAGCGTATGAGCAGCAAAGGGAAGATACAGATGTCTTCAGAGCATGGAGGGGGCAGGACAGGAGCATGGGGACCTACGTGGGTGAGGGGGAGCTACACTTTCTAGGGAAACCCGGCTTCAACATGCCCACCCTAGGTCCCTCTGTGTGTGACAAAGGTGTTGTTAATTCCTCCTCTCACTTATCACCCTAAAAATTCATATGTACTATATCTACCAGGAGACAGGCATGGTGATCCCTACACTCAGGAGGCTGAGGCAGGAGGGTTGAGAGCCGGGGAGCAGCTGGGGCTGCACGGCAAACAAATGAACTCTATCAATCACACGTAACCTCAAAAGAGTCGGGCTGGAGAGATGGCTCAGTGGTTAAGGCCCTTTCCTACAGAGCCTAAAGACCTAGGTTTGATTCCCCAGTGCCCACGGAAAGCCAGATGCACAAAGCAGCAACGTACGTTTCCAACAGCTAGAGGTCTGGCATGCCCATTCTCTCTCTCTCTCTCTCTCTCTCTCTCTCTCTCTCTCTCTCTCTCTCTCTCTCTCTCTCTCTCTGCTTGCAAATAAATAAATAAGTAAATAAACTATTTTGAAAAAGAAAAAGAGTCACAGAAACCTCTGACTTCAGTGGGAAAAGGAATTGCAAGGAAAGTGGGCTCATTTCCATATGCAAATATCTGCTCAAGCCA
>PVHP010003136.1:65958-81861 GCA_004024765.1 Zapus hudsonius | reverse complement strand
ATTTTCCTTATATACGTCCTTTACAACCTTGGTTAGTGATATTCCAAGGTATTTGATTTTTTTAGGGACTATAGAAAATGGGACAGACTCTCTGATGTCTTTTTCTGTCTGCTTGCCTTCTGCGTATAGGAAGGCTACTGATTTTTGTGTGTTAATTTTGTATCCTGCCACCTTGCTGAAGGCATTAATCACCTTCAAGTGGTTACTGATACTATTCTTGGGGTCTGATATATAATGGATCATGTCATCTGCAAAGAGGGATAGTTTAATTTCTTCCTTTCCAACTTGTATTCCTTTTATGTCCTTCTCTTGTCTTATCGCTTGAGCTAGAACTTCAAGCACTATGTTAAAGAGGAGTGGTGAGAGTGGGCAGCCTTGTCTTGTTCCTGAATTGAGTGGGAACTCCTTGAGTCGTTCGATATGGGGTATTTTTTAAAGACCTATAATGGGCCAGGCATGATGGCTGCTTAAGAGGCGGTAGAATCTGGAGACAGAGAGGTCAGATAGGAAATCCAATATTTTGTAAATATTAAAAGATAAGACAGGGGTTGGAGAGATTTCTCAGTGGTTAAAGCACTTGCTTGCAAAGCTTGCAAGCCCAGGTTCAATTCCCCAGTACCAATGTAAAGTCAGATGAACAAAGTGATACATTTGTCTGGAGTTCGCTTGCAGTGGTAAGAGGCCCTGGTGTGCCCATACTCTCTCTCTCTCTCTCTCTCTCTCTCTCTCTCTCTCTCTCTCTCTCTCTCTCTCTCTCTCTCAAATAAAAATAATTTTTTTAAAAGATAAGACATATAATGTTTGGAGTGGGGAAGCAGCAATTAGAAGACCTCTAAAACAGAAGAACTCAGTAGTAAGAGGAGAGAACAGAGTCAATGACTGCCTATGGGGGAGGGGACATGATGAAGTCTGACAAGAAGAGGCAATGAACAGTAAATGAAGATGGGAGGTTGGTGGGGGGAAGTCTTGTTTTCCAGGTGGGTATGGTGGGGTGGGAAGGAGGAAGGGACCCTCAGGGATATGTGGAAGGAATAGGAGCATTTTTACTGTTTTGAAGAGAGAGTCTAGGTAGACTTGACCTTGTATTGAAATTGAGGTGAGAACAAAAGACAAACAGAAAGCCAAGCACAGTGGCTCCCTTCTAGAATTCCAAACACTCAATTGGCTAAGGCAGGAGAATTGACTGTTAACTATTCAAGGCCATCCTGGGCTATAGAGTAAGACCATGTCACTTACTTATAAAAATAAATATATGAAGGAGAGAGGAGGGAAGAGAAGGAGGAAGAAGAAGGAGGAGGAAAAGAAGAGGAAGAAGGAGGAGGAGGAGAAGCATCTTGGGGGCCTAACAGGCAGTTAGGGAAAAAAAAAACTTGGTGAATATTAGAACACTAGAATGAGAGAAAAAAAATCACACAAATTATACATTTTTATTTATTTTATTTTTTGCATTGTATATATACATTACCTTCCCTCAGTCTTACTGTACCCCTGCTCATCATTTATGAGTGGCTGAGGCATGGAAGAGAATGAATTCCCCTTTCGTGGCCACTGCTTTACAATGCTCCTTAATGAGAAATTATGCATTTTTAGTGTGTGTCTAATGTGACGTGTGTATGTGCATGTGGTGTGGTGTATGAGAAATTATATATTTTAAAACAGGTAAGTCCTTATAAATCATAAAATAACAAGATGCCTAGTAATCAGCATTACTTCGTTACTTCCCCAGTTTTGGCTGAATAGTCTCATCATTCCTAAATGATAATTTTGTAATGCTTCCTAAAGAGAGATTAGAAGGATAAGCTGATGTTTCTTTCTAAGGTGGTTGGTTGAAATGTTTTATGTCGGTGGTTGGGGGTGCAGTGAGACATTTTGTTGTTGTTTGGAGGCAGGGTCTCATTATATAAGCCTGGTTGGCCTGGAGCCTGTCACTCACTATGTAGACCTTGACTGACCCTAAATCCACCTACCTCTGCCTCCCCCAAGTCTAAGATTACAAGTGCCAACCTGCTACTTGTCTTGCTGATACGGATCTCTGCTCTCTCAGGCATCATAATTCTATCTTCTGCGATTCCCACTAAAGGAAGAAATGTATAATGCATATCTCAGATCAGGCCACTGTCACAAAATATCATAGGGTTGGTGACGCAAACAATAGATATTTATCTACTCAGTTCTGGACTCTGAGAAGTCTGAGTTCTGAGGGGATCTGGTGACAGCTCAGGTCCTAGCTGGCAGGTGCCTTCTTGCTATGTCCTCATATGGAGAAGAGAATGGATGAGAGAGAGAGAGAGAGAGAGAGAGAGGATGCAAGGTGCTAATATCATATGAGAATACCATTATGACCTTTCTAAACCTAATTACCTAATTACCTTTCAAAGGCCCCATCCCCAAATATCAGCACATGGGAGCAAGGGTTCAGCATATGCACTCATATTCAGCCCACAGCAACATATTTATATTATAAATGCTGCATTACTTTTTTGTTTCTAAGAGAGAAGGACTTGTTTTAACTGTGTCAAGAACAAAAGACTCCATTCACAATTTCATACATCAAAAGATTGCCAGATGTTCCAAAGACCAACCTCTGACTCTGCACATTTCCAGCCCTGCTTTCTCCTCGGCACCCTTGCCCCCATGTGATATAACCCCATCACCTGTCCTACCTGCACCTGGGGCCCAGTAGCAGCTGGGAATGAACACCAGGATGATGAGCAATAACTAAAACAGACGTGAACAAGCAGTGTGGACCTTCCCCACTAAGCCCGATCTAAGTGCAACTCCATGTCCACTTCCTTCTGGCTGGATCCCTGAGTGCCCTTGGTCAGCTCAGTGTTAGCAAGCACGAGGAAGCAGATGGCATCTGTAACCAACTGTGATTCACAGCTCTCACTAGTGCACCCTGGGGTCTCTCACAGGGCCCTGGAAGGGGCCAGACAGGTATGGGACTTCATAATAAATCCCCCTCTGCCTCTAGGGTGTGTGCTAAGCACGGGGGACCAAGATCATCATTTAAAAAAATGAAAGAGTTGCAATTACACAAGGCCTACCAGGAGAATTGCCGTGTGTGTGTGTGTGTGTGTGTGTGTGTGTGTGTGTGTGTGTGTGTGTGAATTCATTCATCCTCCAAGAAATCCTGCTGTGCTCTGAACAGAACTTGTCTGACAAGATGTATGAGCTTGGACCCCAACATAATGATGCTAGAGGCAGCCTGTAAAGGGTGGGGCCTCTGGGAAGTGATCATACCATGGTTTGCTGTCCTCGGAAGGGACAAATGTCCTCCTCACAGGACCCAATCAATCCTTTCCCAAGAAAAAACGTTGTCATAGAAACTTAGCCAGTCTCTGGCTTACCTGCCCACACATGAACCTTCTGTATATGGCTGTCTCCAGGTCCACTTCTCCACCATGCTGTGGAGCACCCAAGGGAGAATCCTTCCCAGCTACCAGAATCACAAGCCAAATTAACCTCTTACAACTATTCCACATCGGGCGTTGTAACCGCAACACAGAACAGACAAGCACAAACCCCATGATGTTGGTGCTATCAGAATTCTTATTTTAGAGAGGAAAGGTTAGGTAACTTTCCCAGGGTCACAAATGTGGGGTGAGTCCTGTGCTTTGAACCCAGGCAATAGTCTCCACAGCAGCCTCACAGCTCCCCCAACCCAGACTCTGCAGTCATCTCCCCCACCTCCTGTCACCTTTTGACTACTGTAGTACTGCTGTCCCTCGGGGTCCACGGGATTGGTTCCAGGAACCAAGTGGTTCCTATGCACACAAGATTCTGTAGATGTTCAAATTCTTTGTACAAAATTAATACAGTATTTGTACATAACCTACATTTCTGCCCCCACCTGTACTTTCACACCTAGATTGCTTCTAACATTTACTGCTATGTAAATGCTTTGGGAATAGGTATTACACTTGAATGCTTAGGGATGGTGACAAGAAAAAAGCATGTACATTCATGCATTCAGTTCAAATGAAACCCACCTAGATCTGTTTAGTACAGGACACTTGGTTGGTTAAACTGATGGATGTGGAACTTACAAATATTGAAAGCCAACAGTGTCTATTTTACCAACTTGCCTATTTTTCTGCCCCTTATTTCTAAACTACAAACTGTGAGGTCAGAGCTGTTGACTCATCGCTGTGTCCTTAGTAGTGAGAACATGGTACATGGTAAGTGTGACTATCTCAAACTCTTCAATACTCCTCACAAGAAGTAATTTATTGGGGAGGCTGGGAAGATGGCTCAGTGGGTGAAGTGCTTGCCATTCAGGATCAAGGACCTGAGTTTGGACCGCAAACACCTATGTAAAAGCACTTGTAATCCTTGTAGTGATGTGGAGGTGGAGACAGGAGGATCCCTGGCTCTCACTGGCTAGCTAGTGCAGCTGAATTGGTGAGCTCCAGGTTCAGTGAGAGAGCCTGTCTCAAAAATAAAGGTGTAGATCTGGAAAGATGGCTTAGCAGTTAAGGCATTTGCCTGCAAAGCAGAAGGACCTAAGTTCAATTCCCTAGTACCCATGTAAAGCCAGATGCAAAAAGTGGCACATGTGTCTGGAGTTCGTTTGCAGTGGCTGGAGGCCATTTCTCTCTATATATCTGCCTCTTTGTCTCTCTCTCTCTCTCACTCTCTCAAATAAAATATTTTTTAAAATAAAGGTGGAAAGCAATCAAGAAAGATACTCTGTCAGGTTCTGGCCTCCACACTCACAAGCACACAGGTACCCACACACATATGCATGCATGCCACACATATAAATATATGTGTAAAAAAAGAAGCGATATATTTGGAAAAGTGTAAATGAAAGTGAAAATAAGGAAATAAACATGTACACATAAAAAAGTGAAAAGTCTGGCTCACATAGTCAAGGGAAAATCAACCTTTAAATGCATTTTGATGAGATAATTAGCTTGTCCCATCTGTGCTAGCTCAGATAAATTGTTCAGAGAACCAACTAGTAATGCCCAGAGGATTTCAGGTGGTCTTGAGTGTCCCACTGAGGCTTCAAATTCAAATTCAGAGTTAGTGCCTGATGGCATAATTACATGATGTTTTCCAGTGCCCGATGGTCAGAGGGGGTAAAGGGAGCACTTCTGATGGTGGGAGTGTCCTTAAAGTCAGGAGGATAGGGTCTCTGAGACAGAAAGAATGGCAATGCCAAAGCTGGGCAGGGTAGCATGGGGAGAGAAAGGATAAGAGGTCAAGGACAGGGTGACATTTCAAAGCTTAAGATTCCAGAGGCAAGAGAGTGATGACAAGGTCTTGTTACAGAATAGAAGAAATTGATAGTCAGTGAGTAGAGTCTAAGATGAGTCATGAGAAATGGGAAAATTTGATATAATGTTGAATAGGCCCAAATGTATAGGTTTATCAATTTCAAACTGTAAAGTGGAAGGCAAGCCTTAAATACCAGTATAATCTTTAAATATCACCTTCCCTTGCAGTCCATTAAAAATTGATTTATTTTATTATACTTCTACTTTGTGCATCTGACTTTGTGTGGGTACTGGGGAATATTTTATGATTTTTTATTCTAAAAAAAATCACTCCAAAGAGCAACCAACCAGCATGCTGGTATCACCTCAGTGTAGTAGGTTCATAAAGTTTAGCACTGTCAGTTTTCCTTGATGAAAGTTTGCTTCTACTCAGATAATCATTTGCAATTAAATGCTGCTAGACTTTTGTTGCTATATAAAATACCTGACATAAATAAAAGAATGAGAGATTTATTTAGCTTATGAATCCAGAGGTATTGGTCCACCATGATAGAGAGGGTATACGTAGTAGAACAAGTCACATGATAATATAAGGAGAGGGAGGGAGAGTGAGAGAGAGATAGAGAGAGAGAGAAAGTAGAGAGAGAAAGAAAAAGAGAACGAATCAGGGACCAGGCATAACTTTCAAAGGCCTTATCTCCAAAAAGTATCTACCACCTCCTAACACATAAACCTATGGAGGACATCTCACATTCAATCCACAATATCCTGCCCTGCCCCCAGAGGCTCAGAGCCAGTTTATAATGCAGAAATGCATTTACTTTATCTCCAAGGGTCCTTGGAGTCTCAACAGTTCAAGCTCTGTTCAAAAGTCCAAATCCAAAGTCTCTTCTGAGACTCAAGGCGAAAATTATATGTAAAAATCACAAAGAAAGTTCTATACAATAAACATTCCAATTCCCAAGGGACAGAGGAGAATAGCAAGGAAGAATCGGATCAAAGCAACACTAAATCCTATAGCCCCATGGACAGCACCTGGGACACGGGGTAGCAGGTTGTGAACCCTACCCCTGTGGTCTCATTGGCTCTAGCCCACATGGCCTCTCCCTCCCTCCCCCACCCTTAGGTTGCCTCCAGCAGTTACCTGATGCTTTACCTTGGCTGGTTCTCTGTTCCTCTCCAACATCCTAGGGTCTTCACTGCCACTTACACTTCGCCCTCATGGCTGAACACCTCACCTCTCATAGGCTATCTGCAGGTTCTCCTGTCATATATTGCCTGAAATCTGGGTGGAAGCCTCCATTCCCCAGAACTATCTCATTCCAGATGACTATCAAAACACTACATGTACAATGCAAAGGTCTGCCACTCACTTGTGCAGTGCCCAGGCCTCCTTGGAAAAGAGCCACATTTGCCTCTGAGTGCCTGAGAAGGTAAGCACAGTGAAATGAGTCCCAGGAAAATAACCTCCCAGGCACCTCTGTGGGACTAAGATGCCCTTTACAAGGGGAAGCCTTTCAAATAATTTAACTCTTACATAACCAATTCCTGAGATGCCCTGAAGGCACTTTTTCTGTTATAATGATGCCAGGTCATTTTATTGTTTTTTTCTTTATCTATTTATTTATGTGTTTTTAGGTAGGGCTTCACTCTAGCCCAGGGTGACTTGGAACTCACTCTATAGTCTCAGACTGGCCTCAAACTCATAGCAATCCTCCTGCCTCCACCTCCTGAGTGCTGGGATTAAAGGCTTGTGACACAACTCCAGACCTTTAGTTTGTTTCTTTTTAAAAAAATATTTATATTTATTTGTTTGTTTGTTTATGATAGAGAGAAAGAGGCAGACAGATAGAGGGGGGGGGAGAATATAGGCACTTGGGTTTCCTGCTACTGCAAACAAACTCCAGACACATGTGCCCCTTTGTGTGTGGGAATTTGGGAATCAAACCCCAAGGCTTTGCAAGCAAGCACCTTTAACCACCAAACTATCTCAAGCCCCCATTGGCTTCCTTTTAATCCTACTAATTCCTTACCCAATTTAACAATGGCATTCCTGAGCAAACTGCAAGCTTCTCGGGTCTTTCTGCCCTATTTTTGTTTGCTCTTCTCAATGGAAACTTGGCCAAAGCAGTCAGCAGTCACTATGCTGCACCTAAATCTGGACCCACTTGAAATAATTAAAGTCCATCACCTTGAAACTCAGCTTCCTACAAAGCCTTAGGATATAATGTCAGCAAGTTCTTTGTCACAAAGTGACACCGATGGCCTTTAGTCCACTTCCTGTCTGACTTCATGAGCTCTGTCTTTCACTTGCTTGCTTTTCGTTTAGTTTTGATCTTCTTTATACAGGGTCTCATGTAGCATAGGCTAGCTTCAAACTCACTGTGTAGATTTGGACTCCCAATCTTCCTGCCTCCACTTCTGGGATTTTGGGTGTGAGCCAACACAGACTAGTTCTGTGGCCTTCTGGTGCTCTGCGCTCCCATCAGAATCGACTTTAAGCTCTTGTTACAGCAGTTTAGGATTTTTCAAGCATTTTCCAAACTCCTCCGGCAAATGTATCCCAAAGGCTTTGGAACCACACAGTCAGGTACTTGCAGCAACTGACTATGTGTATACTATTATTCTGTATGTATTTCTTTTGTGAAGCTGTGACAAGAAAAGCTATTTAAGGGAAGGCAGATTATTTTGGCTCCTTGTTCCAGAAGGTTCAGTCCATCATGGCAGAGAGGGCGTGATGGAGCAAGTCAGATAATAGTAGATACGAGGCAGAAGAAAACAGAAAGGAGCAGACATAACCTTCAACAGCAATCCCCCAGTAATCTACTTCTTACAGCCAGGCCCCTAAACCTCCTACGGTTTCCACCACCTCTCAAAATAGCCCACAACTGAGTACCAAGCATTCAACATACAAGCTTGTGGGGAAGATCTCATATTCAACCATAGCACACAAACTGTAATTCTAGCAACTAAAAGGTTGAACAAGTTCAAAGCCAGCATAGAATACATAGTATCTAAACAAACAAACAAAACCAGAAAAGAGCAATAAACCAAACACCCTCCCCCCCCCACATACACACACCAAGAAAGTGTTACTTTATAACTCCAGACTAAAGCCCCTTTTTAAGATAATATTGAAGAATCTCTACTTTTTTCTAATGGTTCACCACTTTATTCTCTAGAAGTTCATGTCCTAAGGCTCTAAAACACTTAATAAATACACAAATAAACATGAAGGCAGGTTAGAGCAGGAAAGAACACTTAGCTCGCCTAGATACCCAATCTATGAAGTGATCCACTTACAAATATTACCCAAAAAACCTTGAGGTATTGTTCAGTGGCTTGAAAGGAGAAGATAATGGAGCTTGGAATAGTATAGAATGTCCAGAGAAAACTAAGATTTTGTTTCATTCACCGTCAAGTGCAGAAGGGGATTGGAATAGAAAAAAGATATTTTCAAACTTTCCATTTACTCAGTCTGAAACATTGACAAAAAGTATCAGAAACTCCAGACCAACCAACAGTAGCCTGCAGGTAAATTGATGTTATTTTCCTTTCAGGTCTTTCATAGTGAAAGAACTGGTCTGTGTTTCACTAAACCCACCTGAAGGGATAAGAAGCATCACCAAAGTCTCTTAGAATCCAGGCTTGCAAAAGGCTTTCCACTCTGAGAACTCGAAGCAGGAGGGAACTAAGCAATATCCCTCTTCAAACCTTGGGAGGCAGAAGCTTCTGGGGAGCTGACCTGGAAGTGATAAGTGAAGGAGAACATGCACTGGATCCTAGACATTTTCCACATCGATGGAAGCCATTTTGCCCTTTCCTTTTTTCCCCCCTCTGAGCTTCTGAATCTCAGAGACAGATGGAGTGCATGCAACAAAACCACCCAAATGCAGAGGATGCAATCTGGGATATTAAAAATAAAATCTTTTCCAAATCTTCACCCGCTCCTTTAAAAACACTTCCGCCCAAGTGTTAAAGCATCTCACAGAGGCATCTAAAATGGAAAGAAGATGAGATGCCCCGAGGGTTCTTACAGCAAAAGCAGCCAGAATTAATATTTATTTCCAGAAAGGGTCTTTACACAATCAGCAAATAGGACCAAATTTAGTCATACGTGGAGTAGAAAGTGACTATATCCCAGAGGGCTTTCCATTAAGAGTGTTAACTATAAAAATGTTGAATTGAATGCAAAAATAAGATAAATAGGCAAATGTTCAAAGTAAATGTATTACTGGACTCCAAGTAAACATCTGATACCATTAAGATTTTCAGAGAAATCCATGAAGAAAATATGATTAGATTTTGATATAAGATTCTCTATTATTACTATAAGCTCTTTATTATAGAAACATTAGAGCTCTTTTTTAAATCCCCATAACATTTAAATTTTAACCTTTTGTAATATTTAAAAATAGGAACCTATCAATAGTGCCTCCTGAGTTTTTAATTTTCTATGTGAAATTAATTAATTCTGAGCCATATGTAATTTCAGCTTTTCAAAGGGTAGATTAACCTTGCAAAATTATGTTTAAATATCATTATTCATTGACATTGTCTGATAAATGTATCAACATATTCAATTAAATAATAAAATTAATGTTTTCTCTTTACTCTTCCACTGGGACATCTACATAAATGGTTTGAATTAGTACTCAGCCTTTTGACTAAATAAGTGATTTGAAATAAAGTCTGATAGAAATATTAAATATAAATAACTCCTCTCTTCATCTGTGAAGCTCCACACACTGAGACTTATCTAGGTGCCAGGAAGGGGGATGTGACACTGAAGGGCAGTTGGGGAGACTGAGGTCAGCCACAAAGCAGCCAATGCAAAATTTCAGAAATTCATCAGAATTTCAGTGATGAGTTCAATGAAATCTGCTACTGGGATTGCAGTGGACGAGAGGGACGATGGATCAGGGCCAATACGGTTGGGATGCTGGAAAGGGTGATTGTGAGGTGAAGATCAGAGCTGGGAAATAGTGGATAGAAGGAGACACTCCCAGACAAAGAGACCAGCGAATTAAAGCTTCGAAGGCAGATGAGAGCCTGTGTGTTCATCCAGCACACGCTAGTAGACTGAGTGTAGGAGAAAGTGGGCCAGGGGATAGTGAGAGATGCCACCAACAAAATTAGGCCAGGCTTGGTTAGCTAATGAAGCCTTTATTTAGAGTGAGAAGAAACCACAGGAACTAACTGTCTTTAGTGAGGTAAAGGGATAGGGCAGTATAGAATAATAATAATAAATAATAAAAGCTATTCCTCTTCATTCCAGGTTCCTGCATGGAATGTTAAAACTCTGGTTCTTTCCTAAGAGATGAAGGTCCCGGGCATTCTTTTTTTTTTAATATTTTTTTAAAATATTTTATTCATTTTCAAGCAGAGATACAGAGAGAGAGAGAGAGAGAGAGAGAGAGAGAGAGAGAGAGAGAGAATGCACCAGGACCACCACCTTGTGGGTCTGGCTTATGTGGGTCCTGGGGGATTGAACCCAGAGCTTTAGGCACTGGAGGCAAGTGCCTTAACCGCTGAGCCAACTCTCCAGCCCTAAAAATATTTTTTAATATTTTATTTATTCATTTTTCAAGCAGAGAGATACAGAAGAGAGAGAGAGAGAGCACACCAGGGCCACCACCTTGTGGGTCTGGCTTACGTGGATACTGGGGAATTGAACCAGGGGCCTTAGACACTGGAGGCAACTGCCTTAACCGCTGAGCCATCTCTCCAGCTCGGTCCCGGGCATTCTTGACCTTGCTTCTCCCTTGGCATTTCCGCATGTCTAGGGTATGTCCTGTGTTCAATGAGGTGACTCTGGGTGAGCTCCTGGACTGGGGGCTGGCCACTAGGAAGATCCAGTCATGATATGAAACGTGGTGTCGGTGGGGCGGGTAGTTCTGAGGGACTGAGCATTTAAGTAGGCTCTGTGATGACAAGTTAGTGCCAGAATTGAATTAAGTTGTAGGACACCCAACTGAGGGAGAATCAGTTGATGGTGATCAGAAGTTTTCTGTGTATGTCCCTACATGCCGGGATAAGACTGGAAGGAAGATGGTTTGGAGATGACAAGGGAATGAGATACCATGGCGGCCAGAATTAGGTGTTGTACTAGCCACAGTGGAGAAGTGTTACAACTTGAAATGTATGTTTAGAGATACTGCCTATAGGACTTGATAGTAAATTATTTCATTTCTCCAAAATATTCGTGCTCCTGAGCTATGGTGCCAAGCTGTCTGAAACAATGTTAGGCCCAATCTCCTGCCCTTTATTCAAATACCTATCAACACACTCTGTCTCATAAACAAATACCTCCAACCCATTCAATCGCCTTCCTCCAAATGACCAACTGAACCCCCAAGCCATCTTTCCAGTGCCTGGTCTACATCCCAGCCAGTGGGGATGTAGAGCCTGAAGTGACTCTTCAGCCAGCTTTTTCCAGGCCTGACACTCTGTCCCACCTCTAGATTCCTCAAGAAACTCACTTTCTGTCTGTGCATGCTCTTGTCACCTCTGTGCCTGCTGAGGCTCTGTCCCCGTGCTACAGCAGCCAAGGGAATGTCCAGAGGGCGGTGATCAGAGGCTGGTTCAGTGTTGGGGTCTTTACATGACTCACCTGCTTCATTCATCACAATTCCCAGATGACAGACTGTCCCCAGCATCATCCATCATATGGTAGAGAAAACCAGCACTTGGATATGGTTTGCATATTGTGAGAAAACCCACAGCGAGGATTTACGTGAGGTGGGAATTCACTGGGCTCTTCACCTCAGCCCGCTGCCTCTCCCAGAACTGCTGCACCAGAAACCAATCCATGAGCTAATCTAAGTGTCCTGGCTAGAACCCATGTCTGGAGACTAGATGGAATATGAGTGTCACTACATTGTAGCTGCATGACCTTGGACAAGATACTTCATTTCTCAGTGCTCCCTTTTCCTCATTTATAGAAGAGAGACAATAAAAGTCCTAACTCACAGGTGAGGCTTAGGAGGATTACTATATACAAGGTGCTTAAAAAGACATGTTCCAGAGAACAAGTGCTAAGCAACTCTTGCTATCAGCATCCTTCCTTTTCCTGTTCCACAGCTACATGTTAAATCTATGCAGGAAAAATGCCACCCATTTGATTGCTGGGGCATTTCCTCTGCCCCAGGTGTCTGTGGAGTGGGTCGCTAGGGGAGTGCATATCAGGGTCATTCTCAAAAGAAAACAAGCTTGATGAAGCAAAGTGATGGGAGAAGTGTCAGAGACTAGAGAGACACTTAATAAGTTGTGATTCATTTACCCTGAATAATGCATCAACACGAGAACATTTTCAAAGTATTATTTGGATTGAATTTCCTTACTGAGCTCATCTTGCTGGCCAGGAGGTGTCTGGTGTGGGCCGCAGGAGTCTTTCCTCTCCACTGAGTCTTCAGTCATCATTCCCCAGCAACACAGTCAAGGTTCTACAGCTTTAGTTCCTGCCTGGGCTTCATCGTTGCTAGACTCCACAGCTTTCAAGACATCTACCAGCCAAGATAGACTAGATCGCTCAAAAACAGTGCATTTCACAAGTATGAAATGATCACTCTTATTTCTTATCCATGTCCCCAGCCCATGGGAAAAACAAGAAGGTCATTGAGAAGCCAGAGAGGTGCACAACAAACTCCTTGTTGACTCTTGAAGCTTTTGCCTGGAAATGTCCCATGATGCACTCACACTGCACTGGCCTCGGCTTAAAAGGAGAGCTATCCATATGATCTGCAGGGATATGCCCTGCATGTGTGGGAACAGTAATACAGGGTACCAGAAGGAGTTGATGAATAGTAAAAAGCCCATCTAAAAGCAGCTTAAATGAGTAAGGTGTTATTTTCTCCCACAACAAAAAAGTCAGATCAAGGCCCATGTTAGAAAACTCAGTATCTTACATGAGATCTTCAGGAGTCCATTTTATTTCTTTCTACTTTGCTATTCTTAGAATATTCACCAACATTTCCTGCATAGCTACAGCAGTGCCTGCCAGACATCACATGGAGATCTAAATATCAAAACACCCAGAAAAGGATAGGAGTGTCCCTCCTCCCCATCCCCACTTACTTCCCCTCCCTTCAGCACCATAGGCCAGACATAAGTCCTATGTCAATGGTGTCTCTGGCACAAGCAAAACCAATTTTTTTCTTGCACTTATTTCCACACTTTATTTGTAAAACTTACTATGTGATATTACACAGTACATTCTCTGCATTATACACAGTGCATTATCTGCATTTTATTTCTTCTTCACCTGAATTCTTGGAAATTACTCAAAGCATACTTCCAATTATTATTCAATGGAAACGACAGCACAATGTTACAGTGGTGAAAGGAAGACTGAGAAATACCTTAATCTGTCTTCAATTATAGATCTACGTGACTTGCACCTCCATATTGGCAAAATTCCCCAAGACAATATAATATTACTGCTTACACAACTGGAATTAATCCATTTCTTCATGCTATGGTTCTATAATTTGAAATCCCACACTTTAGGGAAAAAAAGATGTGAATGTGAGTTGCAATTACTTTCTCATTGCTCGGACAAACAACTAACTGAGCAGAAGCAGCTTATGGGAGGAAAGAGTTCATTTTTCAGGCTTATAGATTCCAGGGGAAGTTTAATCATGGTGAATGGAGGTGGCTCACTCCAGCATGCATCCACTAGAGAGAGAGAGAAAAGCCAGCAGCTAGTAAACACAAACAGCTAGATCTAAAGCTGACTCTCAACACATCTCCTGGGGTTGGACTCAAGATCCACCCCTGGGGATATATCTCCTCTAGCATTGCTCTGTCTGTTGAAGACTAAGTAGGAAGCTTACTATAAAACACATAAGGCTATGGGGAACAAACACATTTAAACTACCAAGATGCACATGCATATGTGTGTGTGTTCATGTGTGTGTGCAGGTACATCTTGGCTGTCATCCTCAGGTATGCTGTTCATCTCCTTTGATTCAGGGCTTTTGGTCTAGAGCTCAACAATTATGGTAGACTGGCTGATCAGGGGTCCTGCTGTCTCGGCCTCCCCGGTGCTAGGATTATAGATGTGCTACATTTTACATGCTACTGGGGATCAAACTCAGATTTTTTTAGTTGCAAGGCAAGTACTTCACTGCAGCCCTGAAATCCACACTTGTTATAAAAAGTCTCAGTACATAAACTGATGGGTTTTTTTTGTTTTGTTTTTTATTGATATTTTTATTATCCATAATTAGATACATTGTATGAGCAAATCTTATGATGGTACCCCCAATTCTCTTCTCCCTGTCCCCAATCCACTGGGTATCCTCCTTGTTGGGCATACTGGGTCAGTCCATGGAGTAGGGGGTTATGAATTGTAAAAGAGGTAGACAGTTCCCCCCTCCTGCTTTGTATGTTGTTGTTGAGGGGTGCAATGTCTCCCCACTATGGCTCTTACATTCTTTCAGCCCCCTCTTCCACTCAGTTCCCTGAGTCATGGTGGGTGAGTTTTAAGTCTGCTTTATTGTTGAGATCTTAAGTGTCTCTGGACTTCTGCTTTGGGTTGTGTTGGATATTGTTGGCGTCTGTCTCATTGACCTATCCTGGGTTATCTGACTTGCTGTGGTGATAGGTCAGCAAGACCATTTTCTTTCAACAGGGTAAGAGATCTATTTTTCCTTGTGCAGATAATTCCAGGGTTTTATTTTGTTTTGTTTAACTGTTGTTTTTTCTCTTTTGCAGTTCTAGGGATTAAGCCCAGGGCCTCATGTATACTAGTAAAGTGCTTTACCACGGAGTTCCCCCCCCCACCCCAAATCTCTTTAGAGACAATTTCACTATATCACTTAGGCTAGTCTTGAACTTGAGATCCTCCTGCCTCACAAGCACTAGGATTTGAAGCTCTTGTCACCACACCAAGCCAGAGTTTTGGTTTCTATAGGAAATATGGTACAGAGCTATGGTACATGCCTGTGATCCCAGCAATAAGGAAGCTAAGCTGGAAGAATTTAGCACTCAAGGCCAGCCTGGGCTACATAGAGAATTTGAGGTTAGCCTACATAGAGAGAATAAGGTCTCAAAAAAGAAAGAAATATAAGGAGAGAGCGGGAAAGAAAGAGAGAGAGACAGAGAGAAGTACACATAAGGAATCAGGAAAATGTAACCTATTTTCACCACCTACATCGAGGTCCTTTGTTGACGGTATAAATACAGAAGGAGCACAATGTCACTTTACGAAAAGCTTTCATTTGTGCTTACGTAATTATTCACAGTAGACTAACTATGGTCAAATAAATCAGGCAAAGCAGGCATTTAATAGGGAAGGATCATTTACCTAAGGATCAGGGAAATAAGAAACTGCTTTGGGTTGATATTACATCCATCTCAAAAGAGTTGACCAAAAGAATTCACCACTCCCTTCTGTGTGATCCCTCCATTATAGCCTAAACATTTCTTATCATTTCACTCTTTATTGCCTTTATCTGTGTACCTGTCTGTCTCCACCTGTAAGACTATAAGCACCTTGAAAATTTAGACTGTTTCATCTTTTTATTTCTGTGCATGGTAGAAAATAGTAATGGTTATAATCAGTTGTTCACTCTGTGAGCCAGAGCCCAGTACAAGTTCCGAATGAATCAACTCTTCTATCATTGTGTCCTATTAGGCATGTGTTGTCATCTACCGTTTCTTTGCCGGGGGGGGG